>VUQI01060342.1:22909-35986 GCA_015106735.1 Paratilapia polleni | reverse complement strand
GTGTTTTGGGTCATTATCCTGTTGAAGGATGAAATTGGCCCCAATCAAGTGCTGTCCACAGGGTATGGCATGGTGTTGCAAAATCTTGTGATAGCTTTCCTTCCTCAAGGTCCCTTCCACTCTGTACAAATCTCCTATTTTACCACCTCCAAAGCACCCCCAGACCATCACGCTGCCTCCACCATGCTTGACTGATGGTATTAAGCACTGTTCTTGCATCTTTTCATTTGTTCTGTGTCTCACAAATGTTCTTCTGTTTGATCCGAAGACCTCAAACTTGGACTCATCTGTCCACAACACCTTCTTCCAGTCTTCCAGTATCCAATGTCTGTGCTCGTTTCAGTCTTTTCTTTTTATTGGCCAGTCTGAGATATGGCTTTTTCTTGGCAATTCTTCCATGAAGTCCAGCATCCTGAAGTCGCCTCTTCACTGTTGATGCTGACACTGGTGACAGGTACTGTTTTAGTGCAGCTGCCAGTTGACGACCTGTGAGGCATCTTTGTCTTAAACTACACACTCTCAGATATTTGTCTTCTTGTACAGTTGTTCATTGGAGCCTCCCACTCCTTTTTCTGTTCTTGTTAGAGCCAGTTTGTGCTGCTCTCTGAAGGGACTAGTTAACAGCACGATAAGAGATTTTAAGTTTCCTCGCAATTTCTCGCATTGAGTAGCCTTCCTTTCTAAGCACAACAATAGACTGACGGGTCTCTAAAGAAAGTTCTTTCTTTCTGGCCATTTTGAGCCTGCAAACACACAAACAACAGCTGATGCTTCAGATACTAAACTAACCTAAAGAATGCCATGCTCCCTTTTTTGCTCCCTTATCAAGAACAACCTTTTTCAGCTGTGCAACACAATCGCAAGAGGGTTTTCTAATAATCAATTAGCCTTGTAAAATGATTAACTTGGATTAGCAGCCATACCAGGAGATTGATGCAGAGGACTGACAGCTGTTGGTAATAGGCCTCTATGCAAAAATGTAGATCATTCTTAAAAATCATCTGATTAATTTTAATTGTGTGTGAAATGGATAAAATTGTTTGTGAATTGCATGAAAATGTGTGGTTTTTTGGGGGGTTTTCTTTGGAAAACAATGTGTGTGAAATGTGCAAGTGAACCCAAACTTTTGAGCAGTATATATATTTATTTGAGTGTGTATGTATACTTTTAACCCTGTGTGGATTAGAGAAAATCCAAAATAAATTCAAACTTGTGCACCCAATTCTTGCTTTTTAAAGTCATTAAAGATGTATGCTGTACATGTAAGTACATGTATCATTCCACCCGGGAGAAAGAACAGTTCAAAGAAATCATTAAAAGCCCCAAATTACCATGACATTCATGCCCATGATGAGTGCATGTAAACTTCTGACCACAACTGTATAGTTGATTCACATATTTTTCTGGGTTTGCAGCAGAAGGTAATAGGGAAATTTACAATACATATAAACTACCTTAACCAACAGTTATGCTGTCACAACACCCCCTGCTCATCACCTGCTACCAGACATTTTAATTATCAATCAAAAAATCTCTCTACGTGGGCATTTTTTTTTTTACTTTTGTAAATATGAAAACATACATATATAAATAAATGTATATATAAATATACATATGATTGCCTGATTGCCTCTACATACACATTTGCTATACAAAACTTATCTCCCTGCCCTTCTTCTCTTTCTACTCTGTAAAGCGTATTAAGTGGCTATATAAATACCAGCCGAGTTCAGTCCAGTCAGCTAGCAAGGCTGCAGAGGTATGTGTACTGCTGCTTGATGGGCTGAATCACATATTCAAGAGTCAGTCAGGAAGCCTGACTACAATACCAGGGTTTACACCAAGAACTGGTACTACAATGACTCTTAGAATCATTCGTAAGGCTGCTGAGAGAGGCTTGTGTCAATATACTCCCAACAGAAGTATGTGTAAGATTAAACCCTTGGCATTACCATCATCCTGACACTGTAATTGGATGTGGTTATGTCTATCAAATTCATGGAGGATGACTTCTAGTGGCCCCTCGCAGCGATCTGGTACATCAGAACAACTTCTAGACTTAGAAAGGTCTGTGCTGTTACAATTACTGCATCTAATCCCACTCTGACAGCTGATTTTTTCCTTCGAGTGTGATATGGCCAGATGACATGTTCTTTTCTAGCATACCCTGGCTATGAGGCATTCTTCCTCCAGACATCAGCAATGCAAACAGCATGGCACTATGACAATGTCAAGTTAGGACTCTACTGTGATCAGACTAACAGGACAGATTATGTCAGAGCCTCTGACACAAAGCTGTCAGACCAGAAGATAACAGTACAGTTTATAATTTCATTGTCTCCCTGTAACTAGTGCTCATCAATGACAGTCTCTGCTGCTAGCTGAATGTAGACACAAGTTGAAAGTGTCATGTACATCTTAAATCTGTTTCCTCTTACCTTCGTTGATTTTTGCCATGTCCACACTGGCGTTGTTGAGCTGCAGGGCAGTCTGAAGTGCAGGGAGAAGCTGCCGAAGTAGGGTGGGGTCCTGGAGGAGTGGAGGAGCCGGGGACTGAAGGACTGGGGACACGGGCACTGTAGATGCAGATGATCCAGCAGGGCCCGATGAGGGATTCAAGCTCCCAGAGCCTGATGATGATTGAGCCTGGGTGGCAAGTGCTGCTGCAGGCTTCTCCACCTGGGCTGACTCTGTGGATGAAAAAATAAAGATGCTGTTTCATCAAAGTAGCAAGTCTTATGAATCCATTTCCTCCTCAAGTTTATGGTCCAACATAAAACTCTTGCCTTGTGCTAAAAAAAAAAAAAAAAAAAGAAAAAAAAACAGCATTCTCATTCATTTGAAAAAGGTTGCTGGACTGACCTTTTTTGGCACCAGCACAAGGTTGTCTGCCAATAAAGGCAAATAAGCCTTCACTGTTACTGTAATGCAATATTTGTATTAGTGAGACTACTGGTAAATTAGTGTGTATATAAAAGCTGCACATATATCTTTTGATTCTGTTTGTGATCTGTGAGTACTTTAAAATCACAGTGTTGTGGCATTTGATAAGGTTTTACAACATTATTCTGCTACTCCAGCTAGATTTTATAGATTGTGTTTCATTGTCCCACTGGAAATCTGAGCCCTTTGCCACCAACTCAAAGCTCTGTGTAGGACTATTTACAGTATGAATGGCCATTAAGGGCTAATCTGAACCAAACTGAACACTTTTGATCCTTCTTACATTTTTTCCTCTTAGAGCATGAATTCACAATTGATTTTGAGTTGATTTACTTGTTTATATTAAAGACGGCACAAAACAAAATAACGAAGTTAAAAGTTAACATCCGTTTTATGGTTGCATATGTAGTAAAATGATCGCAGAACAATTTTAAGAAGCACCTCACAACTGCTGAGTGTTTCTGAAAGACTTATCAGAAATGTTATTTAACAATGTCAATGAGGCACTGGTATCTTGTCCAGAATGCATGTGTTTCTCCATAAAGAACAAGGACTGTGGAGATTCACATCAGCTTTTGTTAGTAAATCCTGACCCGAGTACAGAAATGTCAGCCTTGACTGATACATTGGATAGCAGTAGCTCCTGTTCTTACATTACTGGTAGTGTGTAGAGCTAAAGACAGTACAAATCTGCTATAAGCTGCAGCTATGAACAAGTTTGAGGGTTGTCAACCCTAGAAAAGGTGTGCACCTGCCTTCATATTAAAATGTGTGAGTATGCAACAAGTGACTACTAGCAAAAAAAATGATGATGGTTATTTTATAGACATGGAGATTGCTGTGGTGATGTTACGTCAATGCATAATCATGCATGCCACTGTATGATCATTTTGTGTCTTCATATTAGGGTTTTTGTTTTGGTGTGATTTTTGTAGTCTGCATCCTTGATAATTCAACACGGTTAATTGTGATTACCTCGTAAAGCAAAATTACGGAAAAGCACTACAAGGTGGTTCTTCTTTCATTTTTATTATTTTAAGAAAGAGTTGAGAGCTGCACACAAACACGATACACTGGAGATTTATGTATAACTTGTGAGTGCAGTGCTGTGGACATCTGGCACTGTATGGCTGGTAAGTACTGTAGAAAAAGGACCAATGTGGAAGCCTCTGTTTCTGTGTCTGACAAATATCAGAGCTCACAACCTATCCTGAAGCCATGTCAAGTAAGCTACAAATCACATGTTGTTCACCCTGATCATTTAATAGTGTGTGTTATGCACACCTGTTTATTCATTTAGAAGATGCAAAGCATCCTGACTGCTTTATTTAGGTCCCACAGCATATCAGTTTTGTCCATTCAAGACAAAAATTCCAAACAGGTAATTTTTGCAACGAGCAAGTGTGTGCTCACAGCTCATTTTGGCAATTACTGTCACTAGTGATGGTGGACGGTTGGAAAATTCATTCAACATATTGCGCAACCCAACTTTCTATGTTCCATTTCTGTGAATCTGACTTTCATAAGCATTTAATGAACACGTCTGTCAGGTGTGTCACGTAGTCATCAACACATTCTGTTAAACAGAAAGTGTTATAAGGAGAAGTTATTAGATATTCAGAAACAAGTTATTCATGATTAATGACATCTATCCAGCAGCAGCACAAGTGACTTACAACACCACTGTAGTAAACACTCGTTTACTTAACAGGAGATTACTACTGAGAAATGTTCAGCAACATTTTGCCTGGAACTACCTTATAGCAGACTTGCTTGAATTCCTACCACAACAACAGAAGACATCTACACTCAAGGAAATCTTTTTTTAAGATTGTTCAAACATGCAGTATCAAGGCCAGCACACCCAAACAACTATTTCCAAATACACACAGACATGTTTTGTTGTGTCACTGAGAAAGGACCACATATGGAACAATGGTTAACACAGGGACAACAGGCAGACTCAGTAACAGACTGTGGGCATTTTTAAAGAACACAAAATCTCACATGATGTTCAATAGGCGCCTTAAAAATCTCTTTTAATACTTGACAGTACATCTTACTCATATTTGCAGTTGAATTTTATAGTTGACACACAGTTGACTGTGGCCTCACTGGAAGAAGGTCCTGGACTTGAATTCACAGGCCAGCTGGGACCTTTATGTGTGGAGTTTGCATGCTCTCCCCGTGTTTTCTCCCATTGGTGGTAACTGGTGATTCTAACTTGGCTGTAGGTGTGAATGTGAGCATTAATGGTTGTCTCTCTCTCTCTCTCAGCCCTGTGCCAAACTGGCAGCCTGTCCTGATGTACCCTCTCCCTATGACAGCTGTGACAGGCTCCAGCCCTCCCATGACCCTGAGTTGAATAAGCAGTTAAGAAAATGGATTGATGGATAGTGTGCAAAAGGTGACATCATTTGGGTTCACCACTGATTTCAGTTCTGCAAAACTGAAGCTCAGACAAAACTAAAACTTCACTGTTGTTGGGTTTGGGTCTCTCTGCAAGTCAGTGTAATCAGACAAAGATGCATCACTCTGTAACACCACTGTAGTGCATAGATGTGACTGTAGCTCCAGTATCTCTGGAGTGAGATCCCTTCTCTGTTCTTTCAGTGCTCAAATACTGATTTATCAGGGATGTGTGCGACTAGCTGACTACATGATTTAGCATTGCTGTCCTTGCTACTCTACAACAGAAATTGTAGTCTGTTATACTAAATATATTTTATTAAATGTCCAACGCCTGTTCTCTGGGTCTAAGGTGTTACACAGCCACTAGCTGTGACTGCAGTCCCAGCAGATGGCAGCACCAGTCTATCTATGATGGGAAGTTGTGAACATACAGGGTGAAAAGTCAGACAGATAAAAAGTCGCATTAACCAGTGTGATTCTGCAGGGGGAAATAAACAGTTTGTTACAGGTTGTGACAGAATAAACTGGAATATAACTACTCGACCGGAGCAATGCATGACCACATTCAGCACAGGCACATGGACGCTAACCTGCAATGAATAAAGGCTGCCAGTGTTAGCACAGCTAGCCTCACTACAATAAAGTATAAAGTGTATAACATTTTACACACACAGCAGCATTAAAAATATCTATCAATTATTGAAGAATGTGATTTTTATTTAACCTCATCCATCTAACTGTACTCAATTTTGACGGCTTTTCTGAGCGTTTTCCTACTTCTAGACTTGGCGATTAGTTTGATTTTTACCTCCCATTTTATCCTCGTTAATTAGTCGAAAGGAACATCCATAATATTTTTTAGGGATAATAAATATATAGCACTTTAGCAACTTTTTTCTGCTACCCAAAGGAAAAAAAATGGATTACATGGCTTCACAACTGGAGATCTTCCTCTCCCGCAAGAACTCTGCTCGGAGAGTTGTCCCAAATCTTGTAAAAAAAAAAACAAAAAAACATTTCATATTATTCAACGTGAAAAGCATGTAGCGACTTTGTTAGCAGATCAATTACTATGATCAAATCATACTCAATAATGCTGTGATGTTTAATGATATCCTGCGACACTAACTGCCTCTGAGTCTAATAGACTCCACCCAACTAGGCTGAACAGATGGAATATCAAAATCATAACTACAACTGGACAAACTGAGATATGTCCTGCCCAACTTAACTTCCCAACAGCCATTAATGGATTTGAACCTAACTGGTTTTAGATCATAGCTACAGTACACAGCTTAAAACCACAGCAGCACAGTTCAGTGATCTGTAGTCTCAGTTGTTTGGTAAAGAGTTCCTTACCACTGATCAGCCAAAGATTAACTCGCCACTAGTCATCACTGACGAACCAGTAACAATCTTTAAATCTATTTCATTTAGATTTGTAGAAGGACCGTTATGGAAATGGATAAAGCTCTGCCAAGCAAGCCAAGCAAAGAAACACAATATAAAAATGTGTAAACAAAGCGGTTGTGATGTAGTATGATCATACATAGCAGACTGATTATAGCAGTGTGTGTTTTAATAGTGTATGGAACACTTACTAGGACCAGTAAAGCCAGGGGCTGCCGATGCTTGCATAGCCTCCCTTCTGTAGTCCCTGTCCTTGGGGAAACTGTTGACAACAGCAGTCTTTGTTGCCTCTTTTTGCCTCTGTTCTCTATCAAACACATACAACGCTGATTAGCCATGTATCCATTCTTTATGTGACAATATTGTGACAAAGTTCCAGCCTATAAAATTAAATACTTTTGGCGCAGGGATTTTAACTACCTCTCCAGCCATTCTTTGGGCTTCTCCCACTGGGACACTTCTGTCCTGCAGTTGTAATAGTATTTCTTTCCAGAGGAACTGATGTGCTCTGACCAGTCGTCACCAGGTTCATAAGGCTGAGAAAAGAAGCAAATATTTAGGAACGTGAGGCCAACCAGACAGAACGCAATTGTGTTTGTGTGTGTGTGTTGGGAGGGTCTGATGCAAGAGCTTGTAATGCAATCTGAAATGTACAAGAGATACGGGGATGAAAGCAGAAAGCCTAGGAAGGCTGTATGCAGAGACACTTTGTAAGTGGGAGGGAAGGCTTATTCCAGAGACAGCTTCGATTGTGAAGGCACCAGACTGAAACAGTTTGCTTTTTAAAACATTGCTGTATTGTCACTGAAGATTTGTGCGCTATTTCCAGCATTTACTAAGAACTTCACAATATAATCCTGCACCACCATGCTTTATTGTTCGTATCAATATTTAGAGGCAAATGTATAGAAAAGGACAGAAACTTAAAGCTTATGTATTACTGAAAGAAAGGCAAACTGGAAATAACTCCAAATAAAAACAGCACCATTGGTCCTTCCCTAATGAAATCTCAACTAGAATTCAAACAGAGTATACAAGTGTAAGAGGAGGACTAAACCTGATTTATCTGTGAAATCTGCTTTAAACACGTCAGAGGGGAACTTAAATTAAATGCAAGTACAACAAAACCCAATTTCAAACCTGTGAAACTACAGATCAGCAGGTACTGCTGCCAGGAAACAGTTCAGTCTATCGCACAGGATAAACACTGTTTAGTCCATTATAGCCTCCTGTGCTAAAGAAAAGGTAATACTTACTGTGTCTGAAGTCTTGCTGGGGTTAGAATGTGAGTTGGAGCTATGAAGGGAACTGTGGTTGTGAGAATTTTCCTGTGGAGAATAACTGGTCCCTGCAACGAAACACAAGCAGAGGGAAAGAACCATGAGTAACAGAAAAAACAAACAATAAAATGCCTAGTTCACTGACATAACTGTGAATGCCTGGATGAAGCTGGTGTCCTGAAGCAGAGCATTGTGGTGTCAATATTCTGTCTCAACTAACTCGATTTTCAGGATGCATTTTAACATTTAAACTCCATTAATGTAACAGTGTGGATTTAATTTATTCCACCCGTTTGGCCCAGCAAATGATCCTAAGTTTAAAAATCTCAGTATTAAGCTGCCTACTTAATAGATCTCAACACCGCCAACACTACAACAGGTAACAGAACAAATATAACAATCAGATAGCAACACTGAACCTGCTTTTGGACATCAACTCTTCACCTCTACCCAGCTATTATTAGATGCTACAAGAGTGTGCATTTTGGGATATTTTGCTATAATATTTTTAAACTGCTTTGGTGATATAACTCTGTCAGTGAGGCAGACCACAGCAGGGAAGATATGCAGAAAGGCCTCTGGTGATTAGTGTTTTTGCACATACAGCACAAGGAGATGAATGACCCACTGAGTATCACTCTGCATGGACTAGAGTCTTTGGCAGTCTGTGCACGTGCAGGTACTGCCACAATGTGCTATGTCCAGTGGTGCAAAATATATGTTTCAGCTTGTAAACTTTACCAGCTTGTAAACAATCTTATTTAATAGAGCACTTTACTATAAAAGCTGACTAGCACCTTAGGCTTCCCACTCAAGAAATAATTTGAGCACATTTCCAGGATATTTTCTGTGAGATAAGGCTGGTCAGACAGATTAGAGTCACAACCCAGATTAACAAGGTCCTATATGTGGAAGTTACCTGCAGAACCTCCAGGACTATGCAAAACTTTTAAGCACTGTAGATAATTAGAATCATATCTATCCTAGAATACCACCAGAGCGGCACGTTTGATTACTCCAAAATTTACTCTGTCGCATGACAATGAGTCCACACTAGGGATGGGTCTCTTTAGGACTTTTTCAGCACCAATATCAATACAGATACAGCTTATCAGTAATGATTTTGTAATTTTGCCAGTGGATTTTAAATCAAACAAACAATCAAGATGTGACTGAAGTGCAGGCTTTCAGCTTTAATTCAAGAGGTTTAACAAAAGTATTGAATTAATTGTTTAGGAATTACACCCAAAGACCCCCATTTTCACAGGCTCAAAAGTAATTGGACAACTGACTGACAAGCAGTTGGTATCTTTTCACTGGAACTCTCAATATGAGGTCCAAAAAGATATGGACGCAAGTGAAGGAAGCCATCATTAGGCTGAAAAACCAAAATAAACCTATTACAGAAAAAACATGAATCTTTTGCTGCTGCCTTCTTGTTGGCTGCTGTTTGTGTGAGCAGCTGCAGCTCCACATACTCTCCTCACACTGAAGCGCTCCAACTATCCAACACAGTCCATCTTCTCACACTGCAGTACTGAAAAACCAAGCTGAAGGTGTCCAGAGTTGTTAACTACAGAATCATTTAAAAAATGATGGTGTTACCTTGACTTGAGGTGGAAACATCCACATCGGAGCGGAAAGTCTGCAGTCAAGACGTCGTTACTAAACCAGTCAAACCTCGCCGCAATGCTTCTTTAAAGAATGCTTCATTTGTAAGGCTTTCCTGAGGTTGTTGGCGTTGGCTTATGCAAGACCATCTTTTACATTCAGTGTAATGCATGTACACACATTTTCACTGAATGTAGTAAAGTTAACCAACGCTTTTAAACTGTGCTCTCCAGTCATGGCAACAGGACGGACAGACTGTAAGCACACAGTGAACAGTAACTGTGTTCACTTGACACAGTTTCATACTGGTAAGAGGATGTTCTAACAGCTTTGTTAAAATGATTTTACTCTGCATAAATATTGAAAGCAGCACCGTTTGTCCGGATGCCTATCAATATTTATGATGAATCTGGTACCAGTACCAATTTAATACCCGTCTTTGGGACCCATCCCAAAAAGCCAGAGTTGTAAAAACTTCAGCCACAAGAAGTACAAGGAGTCTTGCAACAAATGGTATGGCCGCCACAGAGCCCTGATTTCAACATCACAGTCTCAGCCAGGGATTATTACATGAAGAGAGAGAAAACATTCAGACAGCCTAAATCCACACAAGAACTGAGGCAGGTTCAACAACCCACCTGCCAAGTACCTTGACAAACTGCACAATTTTACTGAGGAGAAGTGGAGCAAAGAGTGTTCACATTAAGTATTGATCAGATTTGGGGGGTTTTCTGTTTGCGGCACTTTTAATGAACGTTGTTGATGAAATAAAACTATTCATAGACTTATTTCTCAAGTTTACTTTTTACTGCACCATATTCACACATGTCCAGTATGTGCTAATTTGTGGCCAACTAAATACCTTTTTCTTTTGAATCGCACGGACCTGGAATAACTACGCAGTCTGATCTCTAAAAATGTAAAAACAAGCATCTGAATACAAATTTTAACAATAGAGTGTCCAATTCTGTTTTCTGATCCATTTATTGTTGTAAAGGTGGGTTAAAGTACCCCACTTTGCTTTGTCAAACTATCAGACTTCTCATGAAAATGTTTTCTCCAATATTTATGATTCTCAACCCTGGATTTGATAACCATGTAGACTCCGTTACCTATTTAAAACAGTTTTTAAATCCAGCCCATACCAGACCAGGTCTAGATTTTTAAAAAAATCTTTACAAGTCTGTACAAATGTGGAAAGCTTAAAGGCTGTTCAAACTCAATTTACTAATGTATGAAACCTTTACTCTACTTGACTAGATGTGCTCTATTGTTGTGTGGATGCACTTTTTTATTTATTTATTTTTTTGCTTTCATGAATAAAAGAACATTTTCACAAAAGTGAAAATAGTTTTCATGCAGGGTTAAAAATTCATCAGGGAAATCTCAACAAGCTTTCACAGCTATTTGCTCAATATTGTCAAAATGTCCTCTACGTCCACCCAAATATCTTCCAAACTGTGAATGCTGTTCATTTTCACACATTATGTATTCAGAGATCAAGTTATAATTAATTCTATAAAGACTAATTGTGATAATACTTCTACACAGAGCTCGCATTCATTACACCTCAAGTGTAATGCGCAGCACACACACACACAGTTCACATCACTAAACTGACAAGTGCAGGCAAAACAAGCCAACAAGCAGATCATCCCAGCAAAACACTTAAAACTTCAAAAACCAGACAACATAATCTACCTGGTTTGGTTTAGACAGCATTAATGCTAGTTGTGAAAACGAAAACCCTTCAAATGACAAAGTGTTAAGTGTTAACCACCTAATGCTGACATGAAGAGGAGGTGAAGTGCACAGTCTTCACCAACATGACATGATTCAGGATATACTTAAAATCCCTAAACTTCATGTGGTATTCAGAGTGTTTCAGCCTGTAACCTGCGGCACTGTCGCTGTAATTTGGCAACCGGTGAATTAAAGGTCGAAGCTTCTGTGGCCCTTACAGTAAGTAATCTTCCCCTTACCTGTCCATTCTCCAGTCCTCACCCTCCTCGATAAAACAATAAAGATAGCTGTCGTGAAATAACTTTTCCTCGATAGAAATATGAAACACTGTCAATATAAGGTCAACAGAACTCATTCTAACCATGTTTTGACATACAACACGAAAGGCCAATGATGATGAGAATAGTGCCGTGCCGAACCTACCGTGTGGTTGGAATACAGTTAGAGCTATGCCAGGGTAAGTTGACTTGGAGGTCAACCTAACCTGACACGAGTGTAGGAAGAGCAGCCAGGAATTCGGTAGTGTGGAGATATTTTGGCTATTTAAAGGCCAACAAAGAAGCAAAGCAGCGTGCACTGCAAACTGTATTGAAAGCGTGTTCCCGCAAAGGTAGGTAACACCGCTCACTGTTTCTACCATCTGAAGCAGTGCCATCTTTTAGATGAATGCAAGATTAAACAGTCCCATACACTCGTCAGTGCCATACCTTATAACAACAACAACAACAACAACAAAAAAAAAAACGGAGACACAATGATATCGCAAATGCAGCAGCCTACTATATTGTAAAGACCTGATGCCAGTAAGGACAGTGGAAAATGTCAGATTTAAGCAGCTGATTAAGGTAACTGACCCTCATTACCAACTCCCTGGCCATAAACAGACTGCACTTTCCCAGCTACACATGGAGTGTAGAGACTGCTGAACAACTCTGCTATACTTCGCTACCACATCTGATTTGTGGTCAAGTTAAACATCTGATCCACATATGAGCCTCACTGCCCACTTCATTGAGACAGTACTGCACTTCTTGTGCCTTGTTTGTTTTTATTTATTTATTGATTTTTTTTTTTCCATGGAGCACAAGCGGACCACAATAGAGTGAATGTGTCAGTTTTGTTTATGTTCTCCTTTGTTAATATTTGAAAGTTTCTTGAATTTGTACTGAGGATATATACAGAATATTTGTTGTCTATTTATTTGTGGGGTTGTTTCCTAACAATTTAAAACCGTCTGAATCTATACAAAAGAAATTATACAGTATAGAGGTAGCTTTTCATTTTTTTCATTTTGTATTAATACCTACTTTATTGAATTGAAATTGACCAAAGAATTTAGTTTTCCATTTTGTTTGTGTTCTTCTGTAACACTTAAAGCTTTTAACGTACAGTTTTGTCACAAAATGCAAACCCATTTTTTTTCCATCACATATGGCCCATTTGTGCTCATTGTATTTCAGCTTCTCCAACACAATTTGCATATTTTCATAAGTTTCTTTTAACTGGACAGAATGACCAATTGGCACGGATGGAAAGTAATTGCCATCATGCAGTAGGACACATTTTAGGCTGGCTTTTGAGCTGTCAGTGAACAGCCTTTGTTAATTTAGTAAAATTTGTTATCACAACTTCCCTGATGAGGCTTTGATGGACATGTTCATTGAGACTTTGGATGTCT
>VUQI01060342.1:11421-22889 GCA_015106735.1 Paratilapia polleni | reverse complement strand
GACACATTTTAGGCTGGCTTTTGAGCTGTCAGTGAACAGCCTTTGTTAATTTAGTAAAATTTGTTATCACAACTTCCCTGATGAGGCTTTGATGGACATGTTCATTGAGACTTTGGATGTCTACAAGTCTGTGAGTCAACTGCTTTCACAAAGTTCTGTGTTTATATTGTAATATCCAGACTGATTTTCCTAAATCTTGGCTCTGGCACATGCCCTGAATACTTAAAAAGACTAAAACTGACACTGAAACTAATAAAAACTAAACTGAAACGAGCAAATCCACTCTGGAAACTAACTGAAACTAAACCGAATTAAGAACAAAAAGTCAAAAGGAAATAAAAATAAAAACTAATAAGAAAATATAAAACTATAATAACTGCGGTGTATATCGATATAATGATATGAAAAAAATAATCGTGATAACCCCCCCCCCCCCAATCACCCAGCCCTACCGTCCCCATGTGCAGTCTTTCACCAACATGCACTAAACAACACGCAGACCAGAAAAACAAACTGGTGTCTGCAAATGCATGATATCGTAACACCCCAATTTAAATAACTCAAAAGACAGAAATACCCTCAATCAGCTTGTCAGCATGAAACTATAGTGAGGCAACACATTACATTTAACATTAACCTGATGTTAATTTAATGCACAAATGAAAAAAACAAAAACAAACAAAAAAAAAAACTAGCTGAATATCACCTTGTTCAGCAAGTTATTGGTGATCGCTTTGACTTAGTTGTCACTGCCTGAGATCACTGTCAATCAACACATCCCTAAACCCCATGTGTTGTTATAGAAGCTGTCAAACTAACTGCATGCCATGCATTTACAGTGCAATTTTCTGGACCAAGTGGCTTGCTTCTCCACAGTCTCTATAACCAATCCACTGCCCAGATTAACAAGACCAGTCAACTCAGGGTAACACTCATTATCAGATGAAACACCTCCAGCAGTTTTATCTTCAGTACCAGGCAAAGATGACCATTAACTTTGTGAAGTTATAGCTTCTAATGATACTGATAATTACAGAACAATGCTCACATACTGATTCATACAAGAATATCCTATCAATACTGTTCCAATAACTTGCAAGATAGACAATCCTTAATTGTCCTAAAACCTTGCTACAACTGCACTGGCCCCAATCACTTTGTGCAAATTTTTATGCAACAATTTGAAGCTTTTCTGCATCAGTTCATTGTGAAAATATCTTGCATGCTCACATGCATGTGTCTTTATTTTGGGATTCTAATCAGAAACATCTTAACTACATTACAGGGGCTGACTGAAAACAAGGATGACAGGTAAAGCGAGGTGAGCCGAAAGTTGTCTCAGGTGTGGTTATACTTTTCAAATCTCAATGCAAATAATGCTCTCTGCAACATTTGTAGTGCAAAATGCAAAGCTGGCCATGGCAACACATCTAATCCGAGGAAACACCTGGTCAAACACAAAATATACCTAAAAGTTGTAGAGTGTGCCAAATCTGATAGCCTGAAAGCCAAATTCACCAAAGCACCTGCAGCTAACGTTAGCACGTCTGTCGCCAACCTATAAGAGGATGAACCTTTTAGTGAGACATCGTCAGCTTCATCAGGTAATTAGGTAGTTGGATAACTTGTCAGAGAAACAGGCTTTGTTCACTGCATGTTTTAACTTACACTGGCTGCACTGAAATTTCTTATCAGCAGGCTATTTATGGTAAACAAACACATCATGTGATAGTATGTAACCATAAGCAACAACATCACTATGTGATGTCACCATCACAGACACCGTCAGACAGTGACCAAGACAGCTGGTGTGGTGTGTAAAATGTTGTAAATAAATAAAATGTTTCAATTGACAAGTATGGACTGATTTTGTAAGAGAATTTTTTAAAATGTATTATTTCAAAACAAGTACAGTACCAAAAAAAACAAGGGGTATCGCTGGGTGCCTGTTTTTATTGAGGGGACAAATGCATATGTTCTAAATATTGGTGCAGGAGCTGGAGTGTCCTCTGACCACCTACGAAAATGCCCAGCTGAATAAGGTGAAGGTTGGTTGAGTAGTGGAGCACTGGCAGTGGAAGAACCCATCAGATTTTGGCATGAATCTAACACAATACTGTTAAAATTGCAAAAAAAACTGCAAACTGAGGGTGCAGTTAGTTCAGCACAACAAGGGGTGTCTTAAATCAGTATCTTGAAAATTGTGCTCAAAAATACCGGAGATTACGGCTGAGCAATCCTTCCAAACACAAAAATGGAACTGTGATACTGCTGCTGCTGAGAGGATACACACCGGGGAGTTTATTTCCGACCTAATTGAAAAACAAACCAGACAATACCTTCCCTCTGTTCCTCCTCCTTTGAGATGATGATGGATCAATGTAGCCACTCCCCAAACACGCACACACACACACTCATTTCAACACGTGTGTTTGGGGAGATGCCAACATGAATCTATAGCAAGGCAAATTATATTTAATATGAATCTAATAATAGTGACAAAATTGATTAATGCATTTATTGAAAAACAAGCTTAAAAAAATTTTAATCACAGTCATAGGCAAGCTTTAGGCGATTACTCCGACCACTGTAGAGATCACCTTCTATTAGCACAACCCAATTAGCAGTCTCCATTAAGGTTGGGAAGTCCAAAGTTGAGAAAATGCAGGGGAGTTATCAACACAACACAACACACAAAGCAATGCCAGCCAAAAATAAAGAAGAAAAGGAGGTAACTGTGATCAGAAAATCACCAAACAAGCAATCAACCCTAAGACTAGAGTTATGTGATGGTCACACACAAGTAACTGACTAGGCCCCGATCCTTAAAGGGAAAGGTCTGGCCTGTAACAAGATCACTTCTCCTCTGATTTGAGCTTCTCACATTACTTAACCATGAGCACTGTAAATCAAGTAAATAAAAAATAATAATAAAATAAAATGTACAAAAAAAAAAGCACAACTCAAAGAATCCACGTCTAATCAGGGATCTTTAACTGAAGCATTGGCATGGGTAACCACAGATATGGTTCAATAATATACACAACCATGCCCTCTGAGATTAGCAAATCCAGTTTGATTTTTACAAACCAACCAGGAACTAGAATAAAGCCAGCTTTCAAAACCCAACACTGTCAAAGCAGTTATAAGATGACACAACAGGTGGGATTTTCTGTGTGATGTGGCTCCCCTAGTCGTTTTACTGTAAGCTTAAGGAGACTCGTTTCTTAAATAAAAATAAAAATAGTAATCACTTCTGATGTTACAAACAGCATTATGCTTCAGAATTCCACCTGAAAACATTTTTTGGGGGAGGTACAGTAATTCCACAATAAACAGTAGAAAACCCTGCAAGATATTTAAATTGCTTTACTGGGAAATGATTCTCACTAAACAGCAGGTATGGGACACCACTGGGACATGAAGCACACAAGGGACATCTTTAGTTATTAATTAGTTACACTGGCTGGAGGAAACTGCAAAAAAATGAGTATTTCCTGAGCATACATGTATATAAAAAGAGAGAAAGACAGCAATTCAAATATGGAATATAGCTATTCCCAACTTTGCCACCACAAACAAATTAAATAATTTAACAATTAAATAAATCAGAATAAA
Source organism: Paratilapia polleni (assembly GCA_015106735.1). Taxonomy (NCBI): domain Eukaryota; kingdom Metazoa; phylum Chordata; class Actinopteri; order Cichliformes; family Cichlidae; genus Paratilapia; species Paratilapia polleni. The sequence goes on along the minus strand of VUQI01060342.1, from coordinate 19,271 downwards.
TTAATTCCAGTCACTCCTTCACAGCCATCCGTGACAAAGCATCTCCTTTTAATGAACATCAGTCGGGAAGGACACGTGTTGTTCAGTTTATTTAAAGGAAATCATTTTTAAGCATCCTGGTTTCTAAACTAACCATGAGTTTCGTTGATGTTCCGCTCTATAAGAGGAATATCAAGTATCCCCCAAGAAACCAAAGGAATATAAAAAAGTATTTATTTTCCTTATTTAAGTGCAGTTGTTTAATTTCATTTGTCGTGCTGTCATTTATGATCACACTAGTGTCTCTCCTTTCCTCTTTGTTTCACCGTGTGTGTCGCATTCTCTGTGTGTGTCGCTCTGGACCGGAACAGAAGGAAACAAGGGGCGAGGAGAAGCTATTTCTCCAGTTGATAACAACTCTTAAGATGCGTAAAACCACAGGGGAGAACCACTGTCTAATTTCTTTTTGAAACCTTTGGGGGCCAGAAAGCCAGAAAGAAAACAGGCATGTAAAATGCTCTCTGATGGTGTACTTGTTACACAAATGCATGTGTACATGACAAAGATGTCCAGAGCTCGAGTTACGGTGCAGCTTTTCTCCTCATACGAATGTTTATTTACCTAATATATGTGCTATTATTAGGGGTATTATTATTGGGGGTGGGGGAGAAAAAAAAAAAAAATCGATACAGCATAGTATCGTGATATTTTGTGTGGCAATAATGTATTGATAAAGGGACACCTAATCTCAATATTTTATTATATAAATTTCAAATACAAATCAAACTTTTTAGTACAAGAATAATAAAATCAATTGATCAGCTCCTCTTTCTGAGCAAGAATGCTGACATTCCTTCACTGTCCAAATGTCTAACTTTTTAAGGGCAGCAACAAACAGGACATTTTACTTATTTTAAGACAACACGTTTCATTTTATTTCAATTGAACATTTTCAGTTATTTAATATAAAACTACGTTTTTTAGTTTATTTTCCTTTCAAATTCTTCATGCAGCCCCTTCAGTTCCTGAAGAGGCTGCACAAGTTTTGCAAATTTTGCAAATACCTGTAATTGCAGTCCACACGTTTGGATAGAGTTAAGTTGGACTAGACAGTAATATAAAAAGTTCAGGACGTGAGCAATAAAAATGACTGAAGTGAGAGAGACTGAGAACTTGATGTTATTACATGAAATAGATTTTGAAAAATATCTGCAGTTGAAAAAGGTGATAAATCACAATATATTGTATAGCAATACTTAGCATAATGCAGAATGTTTAAAATTGCAATAATATCATATTGTGATAACATCGTGTCGTGGGGTCTCTGGTGATTCCCATCTCTAGCTATTATATCACTTCAGTGCAGTGTGAGAGTATCTACCTCATTCTGCAGACATTTTTGATCATGCTAGTTTATCTCATAATTTTTCTCCCCTGCTGTTTCCAGACTTCTGCCAATTACTCAGGTTGATGACAAGTTGTTAGCCTGCAAGAAAAGCTTCCCAACAAGTGTTAGTTTATCTAATACCAGTTACCAGACACATGCTAACTGACCCTAAATATCTGCAAATCTGATGGCACGGAAGCTAGTCCTGACTACAGAACTAATATGTCTGCTTCTGAGCTACAGCTGAACCACCTGACAAACACAGGAAAGGCAGTAACATTTAAGAAAGTATCCAAAAGTTTCTCTACACAACAATACATCAAAACTAAAGAAAATTAAAACAGACAACCTATGCTAAACACTGCTGAATGCAAAAATATATATATTTTGCTGCATTGGAATGACCCTTTACCTTGAGTTTGCCAAAATACACAGATGTTAATGTGTGACAGTAAGAAGCTGTTCCCTCTCCTCTCTCTCTTAAGACTCTCAAGTAAGCAAAGCCTTACAATTTTGGCTGGGTCACTCTGATCGGCTACAAACAACAAAAGCCACTGGTGGTAGATAATGAACACCAAAAATGAAACACTGCTAATTGACTTTAAATGACCATGAGTGACTTAACATGACAAAGTTCAACCTGTCCGTTGTCAACACAACACCATAACCATTAATAATTGAGGCGCCCGCGACTCACTGCAGTCTTCTCTTAAACATCAGAAAAACAATCACTGCTTCAACTCTGAAATACAACTGCAAGGCGACAAAACAGGAAAAAGCGATCAGGGAGGTTTTTTCAAAGTTTATGTCTCATATTTTCCAAATGCTGCAGCTATCTACCTCCGTGCCATCTGAGAATCCCCGTGCCACTGCATCACTGTATCACAGAAATGACGGTACATGTCAACATGTTTGTTTACCTGTGCCTCCAGCCTGTCTAGGTTATGCATACAAGGTTGGGAGGCGCTTGACAAGCCCAAATGATCTCAAAGCACACCGCACGCTGGCATTCGTGATGTCACTTTTGCTGTGCCTTGACATTTGCAAGGACAACAACAGCAAGCATAAACTGTCTGCCACCCTCTCTCTGGTCTGTGGCTTCCAGTTTGGTTAGTACTAGGGTTCCTTAATCTATGACCTCTGTAAACACTTCAAACGTAAATGTACTTTAACAAATTTAAACAAAGTTGCTTTAAGGATGATCATGTTTTTTTTTTTACTCATGTGTCACCTATCCCATCCCTGTTAGGCTGAGGCACAGTTTCTTCATATGACAGGGGGGTGTTGTGTGTGTGTGCAATGCGTCCAAGACATTAGTCCACTGTACATTTTACAGTGCACTGTAAATAAAGAGTCTCAATTTATTTGATTATTCATTCATTAAACATATCTATACAGAAAAAGCAGCACTTTTAGTACACTTTTTCATGCTTACTGAACTATTGTCAAATTGCTGGAGTTTTCTGAAGTAGACCATCTAATGCAGACATTCCTTTTGTTTAGTGAATGCAATCCTTAAAATGTTTTGTCATTAATTACCACAACAAGAAAATGCAGAAAAATCACATACCGGCATGCTTTACACCCACATTTGTCTGTTCTTAAGAAGTTATTAACACCTCAGTTGTTTTATAACTCCATGCTGACATCAGGAATGTAATGAGAACTGGTACTTTGTTACCATGAGAAAATTCTGACCACGTGACCTTACTTTTTTCCATGGTACTGAATACAGTGGACAACAAGGACACGTGGAATGGCAGCAACAGGTCTGTTGCGACTTCCCAAGCTGTGCAAAGAGATAATTTGTGTTTGAATTGCACAATCTGGAACAATCAAAAGCCGGTATGCAAATGGATCCACAGAGCATTTCAGGCTACGTCCACTCGTACACGGGTATTTTTTAAAATGGGGATTTTTCTGAGTTCGTTTTGAAAAATATCTCCGTCCACATGAAAACGCAAAAAACAATTGCCACGTGTTGGTGAAGAAATGCTGATCAATCAAAAACCCGCAAACAATTACGCGGCGCACAATGTGACGTCAAAAAAGGAGATAAAAAGCGCACACCTTTGACGTTGCGAGACAAACTCCGTTTTCCTCGTCCCCACGTAAACACAAAAACTGAGTTTCTGGAAATCTTTACTCTGGCAGGAGTTTCTCAAAAGCTCAATTTTCAGTGATCCAAACCGGCGTTTATGTGTGGACGAAAGGCCAAAATGCATAGAAAAAGCTGTGTTTACCAAAATACACGTGTACGTGTTGATGTAGCCTCAAACAAAAGAGAAAAAAACCTCAAACCTTTCCAAGGAAAGACACAATTCAAGTTGAACTAGTTGTTAACCTTATATCAACAACATGCCATCAAAATGTTCCGATCCTGAAATGATAGTTACTGTGGAAGTATGCGATCAGTGTCATGTCTATCTGTGACAGAGATTACACAAAAACGACATAGCCAAATTTCATGGAACTAGTGGAGGGGTTGTGCAAGGGCAAAGCATGAACCTATGAAATATTGGTGATGTGAATAACCACGCTCTCCCGGTGTCCGTCCATCCATTAACTCTCTAAACTACTTATCTAGCTTTCAGGGGTGGGGGTGGGAACCCTACCCCTGCTGACAGTGGTTAAGAAGCGAATACACCCTGCACAGGTCGCAAGTCCATCACAGACTCGTTCATTCACACTCACAGCCGATTTGGAATCACCAAATCAACCTAACATGCATGACTCTGCATGGTGGGAAGAGACCGAGTACCTGCATTTGAAATAAATTCACTTCACTGATTAATTTTTTGGATCAAATTTGGTTCTGTAAACCAAAGAAAGTCAATGGTAGTTGTAGAGACTACCAGATTTCTGTTATCAAGACATTCCTAGTGTGTAGACAGACTTGCAGGCAGTTACTTCAAGAGTGTCCCAACATGTTTCATCAATTTATTACTGTGAAAGAAATAACAGGAATACATAACACTGTAATTGGAATCTCAAAGTTTGCTAATTGTAGAGCTAAGATCAAACCTCACATTGATTTCCAAACCCCTTTTCAGACATGAGATACGTAACATCAGTCTGTTAAAGTGATGGCACTGTCATTCAGACATAGGTCACCTTTACGCTGACGTTGCCATGTCTTTATTCAGCCATTCCCATCACACTGATAGAACAAGACACAGTACTTACACAGTATTATATAGGCTACTATGAGGGAGATATGACAGTATATCAAGTGACATCTAATGCATGAGGTTTTCTCAATAAGGGGCCTGCATTTTAATAGTTGGCTATTTTGTTAATTATAGAGGCCACAACCTGCATGTAGTTGTAATACACACTCTGGTAAAATAATCCAACAAATATTAAACAGTAGCTTATAAATTGTTCTGTTTCTCAGGATCCTTGTTAGCTAGAGCATTACAACTTTTAAACTGCAGCGCTAAGACAGCCACTTGTCTGAAGTGCAGATCACAGTGTAATTTGCTGCTAGATTCTGACTGATCGTGTCTCCGTGTCAAAGTTATTAGAAGTAATTAATGTGTAACTGTTGTGCCACGTGTGCAAAGGCGGGCAACACTCATTTTGGAGAAGCTTGTAGATAGATTCTGCGGCTGACTGATTCTGTAAGTATGTAAATAACTCTGAAGAAAGACTTCTGGAAACAACTGGAAGCAACAAAATAATTTCAGTTCCCATTAACATTTTGTTAAAATTCAAAATATAATCCGGAGCCTGAAATTCATATTTAAAAAATGCTTACCACAGAAGTATTACACACTTTGGAGAAAGCTAGAGCAGCCAACTAATAACCTGAAGGTTGCTGGTTTGAGTCCCCGTTCAGATGGCATCTCTCAGACAACTGTTTTTGTACATGATCTCTGACAAAGATGAGCACAATAAACAAAAACCTGACTAAACTAATATTTAGAAGATTAATTTGTTCCAATCCATATAGAGCAGTTATAGAATGGTTTTTACAGGATGAAGAGCAGAATTAAGTGCACATTTATTCTCTGTAAGAGGAACATGGGGCACAGTTGCACACAGAGTCAGATTCTCTCTAAACCCCCAAAACAAAAGCTGTCTAGCTTGTTCTGTGCATGAATATACAAATACTACTATAACCAATGCCCTCACATAGTAGGGGTGGGAGATATATAATCGATTTTTAGATGCATTGCAATGCGGACGTGGACGATTCTGAACCGATTTACTAATGTCAAAAATCGATTTTCTAAATGTTAATTAATAACGTAATGTTGAGGAATGCGAAAGGTGGAACTCAGAAGTGCAGAAGAGCAGCCCCCCGGACAGCGTATGGCGTGCATAGAACAGAGACACACCGGTGTTTCATAGTGCAGGCCAGATGAAGTCGGAATTTCCGAATTCCCTGTTGGTATTTTCAACTGGAACGCCCCCTCAACTTGGATTTCTTACTCGGAAAGTTGGAGCAGCCCCACCAACCCTGAGTTAACAATCCAAGATAGCAGCAGTGAACAGTACCAAAACTGTAAAACTTTTCATCTGTACTGCCAATATTGTTTGTTTATGATTCCCTAAATAAGCCATACGCAAAGCACTGACCAGCCTCTATCCATGAACATGCTGCAGTGGTGTTTTTAATGGAAAAAAACAAGCATTAAACTATATTGCTAGTGATGCATGAATGGCTCTGCCTGGCTAACAAGCAAAACAAATCCTGTTTTTCCTCACTTTTCCAACTTTACTACTGGAACGCACTCAACTCAGGAGTGACGTCACACTGTTTTTGACAAAAAAAAAAAAAGAAAATACGAGTTTAACTGGTGACGTTCCCAAGCTAAAGAACTATAGAGGTGTCTGCGCTGATGCCTGTTCATAATTTTGCCAACGTTAAATTGTTCAGTAAACGTTCTTGTTGCCGTTATTATTCTTCCCACACACTTTTATTTGATTTGAGGATGGTCAGCCCTACAACTACAGCATACACTTTATGTTATCTGCACTCAGAGTGGACGTTAGTCCACCAGTCCTACGCTGTGACAGAGTGTGACAGTCCAACCAGATTAACCTGTGACACACCTGCACCTGGATTCATTCTGACAAGATTTTAGCTGAATAAAATCCTGTTTCATGTTCGATACATTAGACATGACCTCTGCAGCTGTCTGTGTTTTTATGTACTGCTTCTTTACAAATAAACTAGGAAATAAATATGTCATCAAGTTTGCTTTAAAAATACCAAGTAGTCATGCGGGGGGAAGAAAGATGCATCAAGATATTATAACAGTTCAACACCACAACACATATCTGCCTTAAACGTTAATACTCCCTGTCAGTTCCCCGCAGCTAGTCAGAAAACTGCAAACGAGCGAAAAATCATTGACGGATTTAATGATAGTTATAACTGTTTCCCGGGTGAAACCTCAAACACATCAGTAATGATCTATCAATACATTAAACATGTTGGCTTAACCATGGGACGGAGAGAGAGGGCATCACATCTGTCTAGCACAAAAGCTGCTACAACAGGTAAACAGGAACCACAACCAAAATTTAGCCTTTACAGCAGAGCATAAAAAACAGCAAACAACATACTGTCCATCTTCGCAAGTTAGAGTTGGCTATACGACTATGTGTTGTCTTGCCCTGACTTGAATGAACACCTCTGCATGCTGTGGCAGCATTTTGCTTCTTTGGACAGTTGCTTTGCCTTAATAATGTTAGCGTTACCTGTCTGAGGAGCCTAAAGAGTCCCTTACAGAAAGAGAAAGCACGCCAGGTGTTGTTCAGGTTGGATGTCGATCCAACTCTGCAGTGCCTCTGGCCAATCATTTTGCACTGGTGCAAACACTGGGCTGAACATGATTAGATTGCTGTAATTGTGGATTTTCCCAAGTTAGAAGTGCTAGGTATGGGGGAGTCCAATACACTATGCACAGTACCTGCAATCCTACACTGAAATTCAGGCTTTGTAGTCACTAACAGTGGAGACCGTGAAGACTTTTCCATAAAACTGCATTTTAGAAACATTTAAATAGATGTGAAATTGTAGAGCGAAGTGAATGAGGGTAAAACGACAGGTGTTTGATGAGTTTGGAGAGGTATGCATGCGCCTCCTGCATCTAAATACAGGCGAACTGGGTCTTTTGCGCTGTATGAAATGTGGCCACTGCTTGAATTTCAGACTAGTCAACAAATACAACCATTTTTTCTGAAAAGAAGACACATGCTTCGTCCTTATCTTGTGCAAGCCTATCCATTACGTGACTACATGCATTCAATCTTGTGACGTATTGAAAGCGATACAGAGTGTTACTAGTGTTCGAGTAGTGAGTAGATTGCTGCAGTGACTCTTTACAGAAAAGTGACCAGGGTGCCACTCACAGCTGAAGCTGACACGCTCAGATTCCATCAGATTAACAGAAAGGACAGCGTGTATGAAAAGGGCTCAAAACAGCACAATAACACCGCATGCATGGATCCAACTGCTTGCCTGCCAGAT
>VUQI01060339.1:0-15319 GCA_015106735.1 Paratilapia polleni | reverse complement strand
AAGGAAGGTTAGAGATCGGCCTATAGTTAGCTAAGACAGCTGGGTCAAGTGAAGGCTTTTTAAGTAATGGTTTAATTACTGCCGTCTTAAAGGCCTGTGGTACGTAGCCCGTTAATAAAGATAGATTGAGTATATTTAAGATTGAAGCATTAATTAATGGTAGGACTTCTTTGAGCAGTCTTGTAGGGATGGGGTCCAATAGACACGATGATGGCTTAGAGGAAATAATTATTGAAGTTAACTCAGAAAGATCAATCGGAGAGAAAGAATCTAAATAAGAATCTGTATTTTTGAAAGTTGCAGTAGATAACAAGCAGGAGGTTAGCTAGCTGGTTTCCATCTAAAGATGATAAACCATCTTCTTTCTAAAGAACTCCTTTCCCCAGACGTTCCCAAGCTGGCCACGAGACAACCTCTCAAGCATATCATGGGTCTGCCGTGGGGTCACCCAGGAGGTGTCCAGGTTCGATGCTGAACCGCCTCAATTGGCTCTTTTCAGTGTGGAGGTGCTCAGAGAAATGGATCTACTCTGAGCTGCTCCTGAATGACCGAGCTCCTCACCCTGTTTCTAAGCGCAAGCCCACACACCCCTTCAGAAAAAGCTCATTTCTGTCGCTTACGTCCTCGATCTCATTCTTCCGGTCACCACCCAGAGCTCGTGGTCATAGGTGAGGGTAGGAACATCGACTGATCAGTAAATCTGCAGCTCTTCCTTCACGCTCAGCTCTCCTCACCACAACAGCCTGGTAGAGCTTCTGCATCCCTGCCACCAGTCCATCTGTCAGTCTTCAGCTCCTCTCTCATGACCCCAAAATACTTCAACTCTTCAAAGTGGGGCAGCAACTGCTCCCCAACCCACGGTGAACCAGAGGTTTGACTAACAGGCAGACTGTCCATGGACTGCCATAGACCTTCCCAGGGAGGCTGAGGAGAGTGATCGCCCTGAAGCTGGACACATCCTCTGGTCCCCCTTTTTTCCTCTTTTTCCAGGGATCTCGCCATTTTTCTTCCACCTGTTTCTTGTTTTTCAGGCTCCTGAAAGCACACGCAACTGCAGTGACCTAACCGTGACTTCCACGCCAAACTGGTCTGTTTAGTGAACATTAATGTGCTGCTATAATGTGTTATAGGGTGGAATAAAAACAGAACAATGTGTGCTGAGTGTTGATGTAGGTGTGTGTGTGTGTGTGTGCTTTGTTTGTCCCCATTAATGCAGACTTGATAATTGAATAACTCTCGAGGGGTCTCCGAGTCCGTTACACCGTGACTGACAAGTCAGGGTCAAAGAAGGGTGGGGGAGAGAGAGGGAGGTGTGGGAGAATCATTAAACCTCCTCCAACATACATGCTGCATGTGTGGCTGAGTGGAAGCTCTCATGAAGCACAATATGTGCTTTAAATGTGTGTTTGTCAGTGTTTACAGTGGAGCTAATTGGATGTGGTGTGTGTGTGTGTGTGTGTGAGCGCGAGTCCCTGTCACTGTGAATACGTCGTGCTGCCTGACAGTCAGTAATGAGGGCATTTAGACCCAGTGAGCCTCGCTGTAATTTCATTTTAATATTCTTCACCTTCACTTGCACACACATACTGACTGCACAGGAATAAATGAGAGCGGCTCAGAGACAACACAGCTGCACCGAGGACTACAGTACACTCATGGAAATGTCATGAGAGCAAATAGCTCGGCTGATTTAATTTATAGCAGGCAGCGAACAAGCAGAAATACTAAATATTAATGGAAGCAGATCTGTTGATGCAAAGGATTACAGCACACTGTGTGTGTGTGTGTGTGTGTACTTGTTTAGAGATCTTTGTGAGGACAAAAATGTGCATAAAACTATGGTCATGAGGACCAACCGTGATTTGAAGGCATGTTTGAGCATTTTTGAGGCTCAAAATGTGGTTTTAGGGTTAGGGTACAATTAGGTTATGGTTAGGTTTAGGGTAAGGGTTAGGGTCAGGCATTCATTTCTGATGGTTAGGGTAAGGGGCTAGGGAAAGCATTATGTCAGTGGAGTTCCCCACTAAGATGTCAAAACAAGTGTGTGTGTGTAAGTGGGTGATATTTTGGTGAGTATGTTTGTGCTAAATAATTTTATTTAAAATATGGATTTAGGTTAGGCACAAACAAGAGGTCTCTCTGCAGTCCTGTGAAAATCAGTCCACCCCCTGATTCAGCAGCTTGTAGAACCTCCTTTTGCAGCATTCATTTATGCACAGCTCTCTGAAGGTCCCACCACAGCATTTCAGTTGGGTTGAGGCCTGGACTTTGACTGGACCATTGCACCACTTTGATTCTTTTCTTTTTCAGCCATTCTGTTGGAGATTTGCTGCTGTGTTTGGGATCATTGTCCTGTTGAATGACCCAGTTTGGTCCAAGAACAAGCCCAAATCATCATCCCTCCACCACCGTGCTGACAGCTGGTCTGAGGTGTTTGTGCTGATATGCTGAGTTTGGTGCTGTGCATTATGGACAAACCTCTCCACTTTGGTCTCGTCTGTCCAAAGGACATCGTTCCAGAAGTCTTGTGGTTTGTTCAGATGCAGCTTTGCAAACCTAAGTTGTGCTGCCATGTTCTTTTAGAGAGAAGAGGCTTTCTCCTAAAACCCTTCCAAACAATCCGTACCTGTTCAGTCTGTTTATAATGGTTCTGTCATGAACTTTAACCTGCTAACTGAGGCCTGTAGAGTCTGAGATGGAGCTCTTGGTTTTTTTGCAGTTTCTGAGCGTTGCACAGTCTGAGCTTGGGGTGAATTTACTGGGACGTTGACTCCTGGGAAGATTGTGTTAATATGTTGATACACACCTGAATGCTGCAGACCTGCAAACTGCCAAAACTTCTGCTTTTATAGAGGTGCTCACACTGCTGATGATCAGTGTTAATCAATGCATTTGATTATCAGCAGCTGGCTGCTGCTGACCCTCTGAATTCCTGTGGAAGCAGGGTAGACTTATTTTTTCACAGGACTGTAGGTGATCAGATTTGAGCAGAAACATTAACACTTAAACTATGAATAAGTAGGATTTCAGTGGAGAGCCATAAGGACTGCATAAGGATGTGTGTTGACCTAATTTTCAGAGCTCTTCTGTAAAGTCCTTATTGTTGCTAGGTTACAGAAAAGTCAGTCTTAAGTTGGAAATAACTGACGGTCGTGATCGGTTTCTGCTCTGCCATTATTTACAGTGTTGATATTGTTTTTCTGGCCCTTCTTGGTCCTGATTGGTCAGTGTGAAAGCATTGAAAGTGACGTTCCACGAGTTGAACCGTTTTCATGTTTGTGGCGTGAGCATAGCGAGAAAAAAAACAAAAAAACCTATGGACTGAGGGCGTTTTTGTACCAAGGACTTTAATCTCTGTCAGTACTGAACTTCTTAAGATTTGTACAGAAAGACGATGCTGCCAGCAGAAAAACGGCCCCTTCATAATTAAATAAAATCAAATAATGATAAAAAATGACTAAAGCTAAAATTATGAATAAAAAGCTGGAGTATTTAATGAAAACTTATGGATTAATAGTTAAAATTGTCAGCTAAACATAAAGGACAAAGAGCTGAAACTGGTCACTAAATGTAATGAGACGCTGTTTAATCGAGTAGTAACTAAAAGTTTAACGTGAGTTCAAATGAACGTATTTGAACACGAGGTGTTGATGAAGGCGTGCGTCACATTGAACCAACAGGGAGTAAAACTCACAGCCATCAAACGCGTCTGCTCAGAGCTCCGAAGCTCGGCCGCAGGGCAGTAACCTCACAAACTTCTGCTTACTCCACAACCTTCAAGCATCACTTATTTAAATCCGTTTATTTTTTCATGCATTTTGCTCCAAAGTCGTGGTATTACGAGGGCCTGGAATCTGATTCAGAGGAAACATTCTGGGTCACAGAGAGTACAGTACATTTGCTCCATCTCTCTCTTGGTTGATGATTAGTATAGATGAAACTTTAACGAGCCCTGCAGGGAAATGAGAGCTCAGGCAGGATTTGATCAAGTGGTTTCAGAGGCTGCAGATTGCACTACTCAGCTGAATCTGCCCCATCTCCTCTGCTGTCTTTGGCTCTGCCATCATCACTCTCTGACCTTCATTTGTCACTGTACTAACTGCTTCTTGGACAGTTGAAGTGCTTTGTTTCAGGCTAAAATACTGTCTTATTATTTTATTAGTGATAATAGGAGCTTTGATCTCCAGGAATCTAGATATGAATGCTGTATCTGCCATTTCCAACTCAAGGCCTGTATTGATGCCCTCAAGTAAGTCATGAATCATCCCAGGTCTCACAGACTGGAGCAAAGAGTCCGAAACATCCAGTGCAAAAGTCCAAAAACCAGGATTAAAACTGCCCGTTCACTCTTTGGAAAAATTAATTATATTAATGAGTAAAACATGACTTTAATAAAAAAATAATTAATAAGTGTAAAAGCAGAGTATAAAAGTTTGATGTGACTCCACTTTTCTGGGTCGTGACTTTCATTTGTGTCATGTTATGTTTTAAGAGCCGATTCATTCGAGCCAGCATCCTAAACTTCAGATAATATTAAACAGGCAGGAAGTGAATTATGTCCCTTGCAATGAGCAGAAAAAAAATAAATATCAGAAAATATGATTCTTTTTTTTTTTTAAGTCTTTTTCAAAGGTTTTTAAGGATTTTTTGTGCATAATACAAAGTGTCTGGGTTAGGGGTAACTAAACTTAACTTTTTATTTTAGGCTGCACTGTAGAAACCATCAGCTGTGATAAACATGTAGTGTTGTAGAAATGCTCCCGGCCAGCAGTAACCTTCCCACCCAATAAAAGGTTACAGTATGTTTGTTTTTTTTAGCCATGGCTAAAAAAAAAATGGCACAGAGAGCAGAAGTACCAGAGACATGTTAAGGAGGAGATATGACACTCGGATAATCCTGAACAGAAATCTAAGGGAGAACTCTGAAACACTAAAGAGGGCAGTTTTCCAGAACTTGACTCCAAAGAGCCAATCATCAACCAAACCAGGAAACAAGTGAGCAAGCTGTGGCGTTGCAACGCAGCAGAGCAGCACCCTTACCTCCATCTACACCTCCATCCTTACCACAGTAACCACAGACTGAGATGATGATGAGCAGACGTGCATTGCAAAACACGTTTTTCATGTCCAGATTTAGCCACAGTGGTAATTAGCTTGGTGTTTGATGCCTCTCTTGGTCTTGGTCTCCAAACTGCTCCATCAGAGGGACAGCTCAGGCTGAGATGGTTTGGACATGTGCAGAAGACAGACTGTGGATATGTTGGACAAAGGATGATGAAGATGGAGCTGCCAGGCAGGAGGAAAAGAGGAAGACCATAGAGAAGGTTCATGGATGTAGTGAAGGAGGACATGCAGAGGGCTGATGTGACAGAGGAGGATGCTGGGATAGGGTGAGATGGAGGCAGATTATTGGCTGTGGCGACCCCTTGATGAGTGCTCCTGTAATGTCAAAACTGAGCGTGTGCAGCTGTTCAACTTGTGGCGATCACCTTTTATACAAGAAAACCCCCTGATGTCAGACACACCCATGCCACGCCACGTGCACACCCCCAGATTAACTTATCACAAGCTACAAAAAGAAATGGCAGCTCTTACCGGGACAACCTACAGCCCGCCTCCAAAATCAAACCAACGCCTGACGGCGGCCGCCCCGTCCCCTTGTTTGTTGAACTACGATGCTAGCAGGAGCTCGTAGTTTGATCCACTTTCCAATGTTTCCCACCAGAGGCGACGTAAAACTTGCTGTGCAGTGGGTGGTTTCATTAAGTCGGGGTAAATCAATCTGCCATCTGCAGACTCAAATCACTGGGTGGCAGCAAAATGCTGCTTCACTACCTCATTATTTCCCTGCTTTAAGTTGTTCTTTATGAATCTGAATCGTTTGCATTTAAACCTTCCAAACACCGAGTTCTGTGCGTTTGTGTGCGATTCAGCCGGGTAACTTTTGGACTGTTAAGCGTGATTTAGACTTCTGCGGTGACTCTTACGATGTAACCTACATAAGCAGCCGACGTCGTTGCCGGCATTTGTGCTTGTGCGTGCTGCATTATGTGTTAATTACCTTGTGTTTTACATGCGGTGGTGCCAGGGTAGAAACAAAGTCCTGGGACTTTTTGTCCCTCCTCAGTCCATTCCCTCACATCCACTCCGACAGTGTCAGCAGTCTCCCTTCAGGAATTTGCTGACATCTGTGAGTCCTTATACTGATGCTGCGGTTATTATTCCATATACTGAGGCGATGATTCTTATTCTCTCACTCATAAATTTAAAAACTGCGGTGGAAAAGTAGCCGGAAATGCACAGGAGGAATCAAAGGTACTGAACAGGCCAATCACAATAGTTGTGGGCTGTGTCGACGCGACGTGTAGTTACATTTCCTGGGAGGTGCACGTCAGGTTACGCAGTAGGTTTTCACAGGGGTCTGCGGTTATGACGTAGCTACTGTGTCGATTTCCCGCAGAAGCATAAATCGCCCATTACTCTTCTTCTCTGACCTACCTACCAGCCAGGCCATCCTGATATAACAACTCAACAGGGTTCAGTTTATTCACTTTGTTCAGGGAGAGTTTTGGTCAGTAGTGAGCTGTACTTCCAGCATCCGTATGATCTTTTGTGATACTACTGTTCATTTTGATGAGTGCAGGTGTCATTCAGGTAGACAGCGGTGCTTTTTACTGTGGAGAAGGTGGCAGGAACACAAAGAAAAACCAACTGGAATCGGTCACAATCACAGCCCAAGATAAGTCCTGTCAAAACAGCCTGAGACAGGACAGGTCCAAGATCATAACAACTTCTCAAGATTGGCAGATATGTCCTTAGGAAAGAAACTGAGCACTGAGTTGGTAGGTGCGGACTTCTGCTACCATTCGTTTGTGCCGTTTGTGTGAATGGTTGAATGAGAAATGTATTTTGAAGTCCTTCATAAAGCCTGTCTAAGGTAAAAGGTGGTATAGAAGTGTAAGGCATTTCCTTTTTCAGCTCTCACCTGCTTTAACACACGATTTGAGGCCGCTCTGATGACACTGAGGAAACAAATCTGAAGGTTTAAAGTCATACGGATGGAGCCGCGAGTCACTCTGGAAATCAGAGGCAGCCTGTGTAAAGCATCTGACAGCAATAAAGCGGCATAAATCACGCTGGCTGATGGATGTGAACATGACAGCATTGTCCTCTAAAAATCAGTCACGTGTGTCTTTAAAATAAACGGCTGCCAAACACAAACAGCACCGCGGCACTCGGCTCACGCAGCGTCTGCCACAACAAGCCGAGGGTGAAGGTGTCTCTGCATGTGTGTGTGAGTATATGTGACGGTGTGTCTGTCTTTGGGAAGACCGGTCTGAAGGTCAGACGCTGGGGGTGAGCGCGCTTTAGCCTCACTTTGGTGCAAAGAGTCAAAGGGCTGTTTGAGGGCTCAGACCCGGTTTAGCTCGGGGTTACCAGGTGGTTGGTTTAGGTTAGGATGGTATCCCAAAAATACACCTACCATCACGTATGCGTACGTGTGTGTCAAAGTGAAAACTGGCAGAAAATGTTGTCTTTACGATGCTGCTGGCAGGATGACTCAAACATTTTAACCCTTAAATTCATGGAGCGTTTGTTAGTTTTACTCACAGTGTATAAGCCAGGTGAGTTCATATGTTATCAGATTGCTGTGACGTTTTCAGAGTGTAGTTTTAACAGCAGCAAACACAAAAAATATTTTAAAAAGTCATTTTTTTCCTGAATGGATGAACCTCAGTGAGGTCTCATGTTTCTGCTGTCCATGTTACAGTTTTCCGAGCGTTTGCAGACCAACACCAAACAAACTCAGCATCAATCAGCAGTTATTGTGTAAAGCTGCACCCGTTCACTGTTAAGTGTGGATGGACCAATGAGGTGTTTTAGCTGAAGTGGTTCAGACTCTTAGAGCTTCTGTCAGGTTCTGGAGGTCAAGGCTCCTCTGAGAGGCTTCACAACCTGTAAATTCATCCTGAAAAACTATTTGTGAGTTTCTAGCAGCAGCTCTGAGGCAGCACAGATTATTATACCTTCATCAGTCAGAGCTTTCCTTTGCAATGCAAAGTGGATGTATTTCGACTGAGTGAGCTTTGCCACGTACACACTCCAAAAACCGCTTTGTGATCTGAATCACGACCAGCGGAAGAAGAGCTGTTATCACTACCTCTCAGTATCAAAGAAAACATTGTTCTGCACTGAACCCGACGCCCAGGAGCTGCACCGTTACTGTGACAACAAGCCAAACAGACTGCATCACTGTGTCTGGACTTCAGCTTTCTTAAATCTACTAGAAGTTCGATGCAGACACAGAGACCTCTGACTTAACACAGTCCTGTTATTTCTTCCTGTACTGATGATAATTCTGGTTCATTTTTCAATGTTTTAAACCACAGATCTGAAAAGTTGGACCTTTAAGGGGACTTGCTTCCTGTAGGTCACTGAAAGCGAGGCGGGTCCTCACAATGTGACTGCGTAAACAAATGTATGTCCACACACACACTCAGTGACCTCTGTCTGAAAGTCACACTGCAGTCAGGCCTGTCAGACTGTATGACTCTCTGCAGCCGACAGACAAGCAAACACTTTTACATACACGTCTGTGTCACGCACTCACGCTCCCTGTGTGAGGACGCTGTGACGTGATGCATCTCTTTGATCCTCATCCAGCTCGGCTACAGCCCAACGTAAACCCGATTACAACCTGAACTGTCCTCACTCCCTGCAGCTCATTAGAGGTGCAGCTACGCACAAACACAGAGTCTATCACGCCATCTCAAACAGCGACAGCATCACATGTTTCTGTCACCCCGCTGATCTGACCATACGCCGCCTTTCACCTCACCTCCCCGGCTGTCTCCGTCAAACAAGCTGCATTATTACATATTTCAAGACAGAAGAGAAGGAGCAGAGAGGCTTTCAGAGGAGAGCGAGACGAAGCGAGAAGAGAGAACGGTGAAACAAAACTAGGACAGGCAGTAGATTAAGCTCAGCAGCTGTACTCTTATTGCCTGTGACAGTTTCTTGTGCATTAACATATGCATGATGTAGTGGATACTGCAGGACACGGATTCAGGAACGACAGATAATCTCCCAAACTACTGCATGAATCAGCCTTAGATTTCCACGAGGATTTTCAGCTCTCAGGAGAGTTTTCTGGGTTTTCTGTTTTTGTGTACCGTTTGCATTTCTGAAGGACTTTACACATCGACAATGCAAATGACAGCAGTCTGAGTGGCACATACCCACATTATGTTACATTTACAGCACATACAGCACTAACAGTGCAGCTTTGCTTTGAAATCTGTTTTCTCAGTGGATGAGCTTGGCAGGGTGGAAATGATTTGATGTGATTTGTTCGTGTTGACATTTTTTCTGACATTCCTGCTTAGGTTGGGCACCTGTGTTTTTACCTGTAAAAGAACCAAACTCAAAGTGGACCGACAGAAAAGAGACTGTTGGGTTCGCACTGCGAGTCCCTTTGAAAGACGACTCCGTTCTCTCTCCATGTTCAGAATGTGGAGAAAATAATATTGGAAAAATGATCAGCGGATCAATCCGTAATGAAAAAGTCAGTCATGCCCCTAAAACCTGTTTTGGTTATCGGGGATTGGACCACCATCGAGTGACAAACTACCAAAACCCTACAGCCCCTCCTCGGGTGGTGGGACCACTGCAGGGTGGGCCATTGCAGCTCCTGGTGCCTTCATTTTTCCCCTCACAGGGTTCTTTTGATTCATGCTTACCCAGGGCCACTTTGCCTTACCCCCGACTGCAGATCCCTCCACTATGATAATGGAGAATCCAAGCAGAAGGAGCAGGTTTCTTTCAAAGGATGTCTGGGTGAGGAGCTCGGTCATTCAGGTGGAGCTGCTGCTCCTCCACATCAAGAGGAGCCAGTTAAGGTGGTTCAGCATCAGACCTGGATGCCTCTGGTGAGGAGTTTTGGGCATGTTTAACTGGGAGGGGACCCAGGGCAGAGCCAGGACACGCTGGAGAGATTATCTCTCTCAGCTGGAACATCTGGAGGAGGTCGCTGGTGAGAGGGGTGGCTAAGCATCTGTGTTGACTGCTTCTCCTGCAACTTGGACCCAGATAAGCAGCACAAAATAGGTGGATGGATGGAAAGTAAAGTTAAATTGTGTAGTAAACCAGTAATCCGTCAGATTCAGCTGGTCTCAGTTAGGTCACTTCAGTGGGGTCTGAATTTCTTTGGAGAGTTTACATACGCACAGAAATGCTGACTCATCGGTCTGAGTTTGTTTTGAGGGCTGAAACAGACCCGGTGTGAGGTACAGACTGCCGGGCGCTGAGAGGGAAGCCGACTGATGAAGCTAATTCAGCAGAGAGTTTGTCATTCTCTCATAAGCAGCCAACTGAGGCGCTGCCGTAGCCGGTTCTTCATGAGCCGAGGATATTTTTCCTCCAGTGTCTCATTAGCATCCATCTGGCTGCCAAAACAATCCATCTCCTTTCAAAGGAGCCCTGAAGTTCAGCTGTTGAGCCCAAATCAGACACTTTTCTCTTTTCAGAAATTTTATTGTCAGACTTCAAACATAATCTTTTGGATTTTATTCCTCCCGTCTGAGTGTTGGACAGGTCCACAGAATATACGTCCCCTTCACATCTCCAAGAGTCTGCTCACATTCATTTCCATTTCTATAATTGTTACAGCGTCTGATCCAACCGTGAATAATTTTCAGTCAAATAAACTTGTTCTTTGCACACTTTGTTGTTCCTCACACATGAAATCCATCTTTAAAAGTCTGCACATTGTTCCGATCTGAGTGAGACTCAGGATGAAGGCCTGTGATGCTCACAAATGTGAAATCAACCTGAAACAAACCAACAAAAACAAAGCTCGAGCGGTCGGGAAGCGTGGAAATGTCCCGGTGGCACCGAAACACCACAGACAGGACGGCACGGTGGCCAGCAAATGAGAGTTAAACATCCAATTTCCTACGTGGCTTCACCTCGCTGCGTTCTTTTCTTCTGTGGTTTAATGGCAACTGCTGAATCACCTTCACCAGCTGATTGGCTCCTTCCACCAATCAATGATGAGTCCCAAAAAAAAAAAAAATTCAGTCCCAGAGGTTGTTTGTGCAGCTGCTGTTTATTACCGTCCTTTGTGAGGTTTATTAAGAGACCGCTCACTGTGATACAGCAAAATCCCCAAAATGACACGTCTGCTTTCAGCGTTAATGGGAATGATTCAGGACAGCTGACAGGTAGCATGCAACACATGCAAGATTTAAAAATAAACACCCCCTCGTGTCATCTCACGGGAATACAGGCATTAACAAAAACTGGAGTAACCAGAGCTGAAGTAGGAGAGCAGTTCTACTTTCTGTTAATCCCAGTGTACAGATGGTGCCTGCAGGTCAGCTGGGAGCACAGCAGGGGCGCTCACAACATAGTCCTCAATGAACAGGAGTGAATGGAGCCAAATGACTAAAATAATTATTTCCACCTGATTTTATGCAAAAAGTCTGAATTTTATTTTAGTTTCCACAAACCCAGCAGGATGTGTCTGAACTGAAATAAAACGGCTCTTCTGTCCTTCAGTTTTTCTCACAGAGATTTTGCCCATAAAACACTAGCATTCTGCTAATGCATGCTGATTGGTGGATTTTAGGACAGGATGTCCTCCCTCGATGGCGCCCGTTTCCAAATGATAACTCCAGCAGACGTTAGGAGCTAAGGACCTAATGCTTACGCTACACTAATGTTGATGCTGATCTGGGACTAACACGCTACAATCCGTATTCCTCCATCTCAGCTGTCCAACGCAGCGCTACAGAAGCACCCTCTCATTTACTGCCGTCTCCTTGTACACACTCGGATATCGGTTATCATGAAAGTACGAATCTAACCGTGATCATCCAGACATTAACTTCTAAATATGAAACACGTTCCGTATGATCGGGATGGCCCAGGTGAGTCTGAGAGCAGCTCGGGACATTTAAGACTGGCTCTGTAAACTCCTCATATCACCAGATGAACATCAGGATGGTCCTGGACTGGATTTCTACCCCAAATGTAAAAATGATGGTATCAAAAGGAGGAAAGAAACAAAAATGTATTTTTAATAACGTTTTAATGTGCTGTGTGAAGCTCTTGGTATTAACGTGTTTTTTATATTTTCTGTCAACACTTTGAATTGATGTTGAAAGTTGCTCCACAGAGAAGCTCATCTTGCTTCTGCAGGGCGTGGTACATGTGACAGGACCAAAGGATGGGCTAAAACACAACACTGGACTTTGGTTCCGGTTTCAAACCGTAGCCTTCCTGTTAATCCACACCTGAGTCAAACCTTCCCACAGCATCATTAAAGGGTTAGTCAGTCATTTTTCAGCTGTGAGATTTAGCAGCTTCTCTCCTGCTGCTGGGACCCTACTGCTGGTCCAAATGAAGGTCCTCGACAGGGCTGATCTTTGAGTGAAGGGACGGGCAGCCGGTCCAAAATGAACGAAGCTTTTCTAGCTTGGTAGCTCTTGCCCAGGTTGCATCATGTTGCTGTGCTCTTCACCAGTGTGTTTTTGTCGTGTCGCTGTAGGTCTCGGCTCGCCGATTTCCACATGAACTGCCAGATGACGCCTCACACCGTCACCAGCTGCCCTCACGATAACTACCACGGCTGCCTCACGTCCTACGTCGGCCTCATTGGTAAGTTTGACACGAGTGTGGGAGCATCAGCGGGGTACCTCATCAGGTTAACCCCTCTGAGGTGTCAGCCATCATCGGTGAAGACCGCCCTCGCTCCGAACCCTAACCCTGTGTTTTGTAGTAGTTAGTGATGCGTGTCAGTTAGACTTTGATTACTTTCTTTGACCCCTGACTGCCCAGACTTTGGAGAACAATCACCTCACAGGACTGACCTTTAAACATCCACCAGGTCGTCGCTGGCCCACCCAGGGTTACGGTTTGGTTAACCTTCATCCCTTTTAACACAGTTTGCATCGGTCAGGATCACCGAAATGCTGAAACCTGTGCTTGAAAGGAAACATATTCCAGTTTGTAAAAATGTGCCTATTTAGCATGAGGATAAAAACCAAACCTGTTAGAGTACCTGCATTACAAAGTTTGCTGTACAAATGTAATTAGTTCAGGGGAAATGTGCTTTACTCTGAATTTACCACATGAACTGTTGTAGTAAAGGCAATTTCATCCCTCCTAACCCCTGTTTTCCACCTGGCTGTAATCAGCGGCTACTTGACTGCTATTTGAATCTTTCAGTGGAGAATTCAGAGTAGAGAAACACACTGCCGGTGACTCATTTCTTCTCTGGAAATCATCCACTGATTCAATTCCCAATTTGCAAAAATCCTCTTTACCTTTCTTCCCGGCTAATCTCCTCCCTAATTCTTATTCCCCCTCCTCCTCTCTCTCTCTGGCTTCGTCTCAGGCTCGGATGTAACGCCGAACTACAGCGACAGCAGCCCCTCCAACATCACCATCAGCCTGTGGTGCACCTGCAGGGGCACCGGCCACCACGAGCACGAGTGTGAAGCTTTCCACCGCGACTTCACACACAACACCTGCCTCAGTGAGTCGTTTGTGAGCTCGCGGTTCAGCCGGACTTACGAGGACAAAGTTTAGACACAAAGCCCCGAAGAGCGAAGGGAAAAAAATCTAAAGACGATCAGGACAAGAGTCAGAGCCTGAAATGACTGATTATCTTTATCAGTTATTCTGAGGAATATTTTCTCTAATAATGAAGAAAAGTTTAGTGATTCATTTAACAAATTATCGACCAATCAGCTGTCACAATTCTGTGATATGAAGCAAAAATATTTACATCTGGATTCAAAAGGCATTTTTAATCAATTTATCAGTTTTTCTGTTTATTGACTAATAGGTTCAGTATACAGATTTATTTATGGAGCTGCACCTGCAAAATATTTTCCATTTAAACTTGAATAGTGACTCAGTTTGATTATCAATACTTTTGTCTGTTGATCATGAAATTGGTGATTTGATAAATGGACAGTTATTTGAGCTCCAAGTCAGTTTAGAAATATGAAGCACAGAAAGCAGAAGACGTTCACACTGAATGAGAATGATTTTCTTGGAAAATGTCTTAATTATCTGTAATTATTGATTATGGAAATGATTGCAGAGGAAGAGGTAACATTCATGTTTAAAAAGCAGGCGTTCATTCTTGTAAAACAATTAAATGAGTCATAAATAATCAGATCAGGCTTTAATTCGGTAAAATATCATCAGACTCTAACCCAAACTGTGCAGAGGTGTCGAACTAAAGCTGATCGATAAATAAAACTTATTAGCATGTGTTACTGTTAAAAGTATCCTCACATCACATTTAATGCTGAAAACATTTGCACAGTTAAAAAAAGGAAGTTTGAGTGAGGCAGATAATTGAGGAGAAAGGTTAGTGGAGGAGGGAAAATAGAGAAGTGCGAGCCGATGTGTTGAAGATCCCCAGATACCGTCTTTAAATAACACTGACCCAGCTACAGCATCACCTCTGCACCTCCTCCGTCACACACACCCGCTCCTCCTCCTCCTAATGTGGATGCATACATGCATATCCACGAGCACAATGTGCCTGAGGCGACGAAGAACAGCACTGTACCGTTAAACAGTTTCATGCAGCTTCATGTACATATGACGATCAGCCAAAGCTGATCCACGTCTGTCAATCACTCTGCCTGCAAAACAAGACGAAATGTTCAAACATGCCTGTTGATAATTTAAATGTCCACAAACCAACGGCACTCAGACCACTGCTGTGTGAGACAAACACAGACTGTATATAAAAGATGGATGTGCATTCACTGGTTTGGAGCTCAGCTTTTGATTCATGGCTACTGAAAGAGGATGGAGTATCAAGTTAGGTGGCATCCACAGACTGTATGGGAGCATCACACAGACACAGATACCTGCTAATCAGTGCTCAGTAACATCCAAATCAAATCCTAGAATTTCACTGAGCACCAAAACTGGAGCTCAGACTTCTTGGACGGTCTGTTAGTCCAATTAACCGCACAGCAGCCATATTATTGGTCAGATAACTGCATTAAAAATGCTCCAAAAGGCTCCAACAGCACAAACACGGTCCAGAGGTCCAGTTCAGGGACTCCAATTAGCTGAGGTGAAACCTAGCAGACAGCTAGCAGCTACAGCCGCCTGTGTCGCCATCCACCTGTCAGTCAAAGAGGCCACGCCCCTAATAATGTAAACTCAATCCAATTTAAACAGGTGAGTTATAACCAGTTGTTATGAAGGGGGAAATTAGCTACAGAGACCAGTTTCTGTATCAGGCTGTAAACATGTTTATTTCTGCTGTAAAGTTGGACATTTT
>VUQI01060338.1:0-13161 GCA_015106735.1 Paratilapia polleni | reverse complement strand
TGGAACTTAGTCCCATCTCCACACAGGATCTCTGGAGCTCAGTCAGAGTGACCATTGGGTTCTTGGTCACCTCTCTCACTTAAAGCCCTTCTCCCTCACTTGCTCAGTCAGTGACCAGCTCTTGGAAGAGTCCTGGTTGTGCCAAACTTCTTCCATTTGAGAATTATGGAGGCCACTGTGCTCTTGGGAACCTTTAGTGCAGCAGAAATTTTTTTTTGTAGCCTTCCCCAGATCTGTGCATTGCAACAACCCTGTCTCTGAGCTCTGTAGGCAGTTCCTTTGACCTCATAGCTTGGTTTTTGCTCTGACATGGATTGTCAGCTGTGAGGCCTTCTATAGAGAGGTGTGTGTCTTTCCAAATCATGTGCAATCAATTTAGTTTACCACAGGTGGACTCCAATCAAGGTGTAGAAACATCTCAGTAACGATCAAAAGAAATGGGAGGCACCTGAGCTAAATTTCAAGTGTTTTTGCAAAAGGTCTGAATACTTATGTAAATGTGATATTTCATTTTTTTTCTTTTTAATAAATTTACAAAAGAAATCCTAAACTTCTGTTTTCAACTTGTCATTATGTGGTACTGAGTGTAGATTAATGAGAATTTTTTTTTTTAAACAACTGTAGCATCAGCCTTTTCTCTAATCTCTTTCTCATACTGTGCTGACTTTGTCCTTCTTGCTCTTCTCCTCTTTCTTTGGTTCACATCCAAACACCTCTCACTCCCTTCCCTGCCTTGTTCTGGCACATTATTGCTTTCCTTCATTTATCCCATCCCTCCTTCAGTTTCACTAAATCCCTGCTCCGCTACTCTCTGCTTCTCCTCCATCCACCGTGTGCACTGCAGTGTGATACGTCTTTCCTTTACCCAGTTCTGCCTCTCTAATCATTTCCCTTCTCCTCTCTTCCATCTCTCCATCTTTACTTCAACAGCAGGAGGCTCCACAGTGTGCAAGCAACAATCCAATATCTGGATCAGATATCGGTCTGATCCTGACTTAAAAAGTTGGGTCAGGTATCATGATAACGTGCCAATCTATTCAGCTGTTCTGCATTAACTAATCCAAACGTCTGCAGCAGGAGAAGCAGGATCTTCCTCTGTGCTATTGAGGGTAGCGGTTTTGAGGTATTGTATGTCCACAACAACAACAGCTTTTCTTTGTAAGTAAGTATTTGACTTTACCACAAACTGCTGTTGAGTGAGTAAATGCGACTGCAAAGCTCTGACAGCAATAAGCTTTTATTGCACTTAGGGTAACATAACGTGCTGTCACAAACTCGATTTTACGTCTCCTGTCTCTGCCTGCTCCACACTGTGTGTGAGGAGGTGCCCTCACAGTGAAATTGAGAGCAGGGAAAGGAGAAGCTAGCATGACTGTAAATGACAGCAGAACAGTATTCATTAAACAGTCACAGTGAGCTCAACTGAGACGAGTTCAAATGAATTAGATGAAAAATATAAATACTTTTTCATTTTATTTATCTTGGTCCTACTGCCATTTATCATTCTTATTCCTGGATTTAATAAGTATTACATTTTATTTTACAAAGTTAAGTCAAGCTTGATGCTGCCTTAAACATAGAAGATTCCCAGTGTCTTCCTAACAGCTTATTATTTTAACATTGGTATTGGATTGGTGCGAGCTATCAGCAGACACCCAAAGCCAAGTTAGCCAATGTTGGAATGGTGCATCTCTCCTCTCGAGCATAATAGATATTTTTTGCTTATGAACTATAGCGAAAAGGAAAATGCTGAGGATTTTTGTCAAATAAGCTAAGACAGACTTACTGCCTTAACCCTGAATGATTGTGCTTACATGTCACCCTTCAATGGCCAAGTCTGAGGCAGGAAAAACCCTGAATTCCACTCAGCAGCACAGTGAAAATCTCCACAGTACATTGATGGTGTCCCGGCAGCTCTCAGTGCTCTTTCACAGTCAGACAAATGAGCATGAAATACACCACAGGCTGGGCAACATTCATCTGCTTCAGCAATAAACACACACACAAACTCACAACTCTCTCCAACAATCGTCTGGATGCCTTTAAGTCAGTGAAGCATTGCAAGCCGAGAGACATGAAAGGAACAAAACTGCCATAATAAGCTAGAGGGCAAAAGCTGTGTGTGTGTGTGCACAAGCCCATGTGTTTCAAAAATTTCAAAAGGGAAAGCTGCACATTCACAATGCACATAGTTATTTTCCTTTCAGAAACAAATTATTGCCATGTTCCTACACTTTGTGGTATTTCTACTTTGCTTTGAATATTTCTTCCATGCCAGGCTATGTGATGAAATAAAAGTTTTAAGTATCGCAGCAAAATGTCATTTCACACAGCCAGTGGTTTAGGAAGTTTTCAAAAGACTTCCTAGTATACCAATAGTATCAGTAAAATTTGCTTCAAAGAAAGACATGCACAACTGTCCTTTTGAATGTTACATTTATTCATATATTTTATTATTAGAGATGCCAATCCCAGTTTTCCTGATTCCAACTTTTTCCCAGGGACAATAAATGACCAAATACACATACTTGTTGCAAAAAACTTCAAATTATGTTACTATTTACACACTGACCTTTTAATAGCTGTTACATTTTCCCTAAACCTTCACCAGGTTACAGAATCTTCTACGATTCTCACTCAAACAAATCTCAAAATAAAGTGCTTCAGGTTTTGGGGCAGAGGCTTTTAATAAAATAAAATCTAAATTAAAATGAAAAAAAATTTTAATTGGTATGTTGCTCCCTCTCACCCTATGGCAGCTGGGATAGGCTCCAGCCCCTGAATAGGATAAGCGGAAGAAAATGGATGGATGGATGAATGGATGGATGTTGCTCCCATGTGGCAAGCCCTGGGGCTGTAAAATTAAGCCAAAGTAGAAGGGCCACAAACTGCAGTTCCTTTAATGGCAACTTGATGGCTCTGAAAGTGAGTCAATCCCCAAAGACTCCCATTTATATAACTCATTCATTTGGATATTGTTAAAGCTTTTTGGTGTGCAAACACAGGCCGCTGCTGTATGCCAAGCTTTAAATCTCCTCCGAACTGGACTTCTGCACATGTTTGTGGTATTGGTGCCTTTTGAGACTTTTCTAGTGGAATTCTCTATAGTTTATGGATGCAACTATTATTGACTGACAGCTTAGCAGTCCGCCCTCTGGTCTAAGTATGGTCATTTCTGGCACCAAAAAAATAAAAAATAAAAAATAACATCATGGCAATGGCCAAAATGTGAAAGTTGAGGCTTAAAAATGCAAAGTCCAGAAACCAGTGGGTGACATCACGATGGCTACGTCCATCTTTTATATACAGTCCATGGTTACTCGATAACAATATGAAATGGTGTAGAGTAATAAATCTACTTCAAGTATTCCTTAATTATAGTACTTTAGTAAATGCACTTTGTTAATTTTAGAGTACTGCCCATATCCTGGAAAGCCAGCAGGTTTTAAGACATCCACAGCATTGCCACAGCAATACTTTCACAAAACTCCTAACATAAATGTTGCATCAAAATCACAAGGAGGTTCTTTTCCAGGCCAAGCCACCAAAGGCCTGCGGAGGGTACGCATGTGCTTGGCTGACTGTGAAGACACACTGGTTATGATCAGCAATGAAGTTCTGCCACATAAACATTTACAACTGTGTACGGTTGTAGGGACACACTGTCTTGACTTTAAATGCTGAGCTGTTGAAGGTTAAATGCCTGCCTCAATTCCTAAATTTATGGTCACAGATTGACTCTGAAACACTGGATTTTAATTTTAGGCAACATACACTGAGATAAATATACCTCACACTCTCTAAATAAACATTTCAAGCTGCAAACAAATACAGACAAAATTC
The DNA here is from genome assembly GCA_015106735.1 of Paratilapia polleni. NCBI lineage: Eukaryota > Metazoa > Chordata > Actinopteri > Cichliformes > Cichlidae > Paratilapia > Paratilapia polleni. The sequence goes on along the minus strand of VUQI01060338.1, from coordinate 9,318 downwards.
AGTGAGACCCATTTTTAGATGTTATAGTTGCATATATTTATATTATTAATGGCGTGAGCAAGAACAGAACAGTCTAGTCTAATCTCTGAGTTACACAAACATGAGTTGAAGTAGCTAAATAAGAGACATTTTTAGATAGGAAATGCAAGAGAGATGTTGGCATGCCTTGAAAAGTTCTCAGAAAAATGTTTTTGAAAACTAACTTTGTTCTTTACCATTGGACAGCCTCCAAAACAAGCATTTGTGTGGCTGAGTGCAGCTGCAGATAACAGAGTGTTGAAATCCTCTATTCAGGAAAACTAGATTGCACGCAGTGGAACCGGTGTCACATCTGCACATGTGCTTTTTACATACTCACCACAGCTTAAATCACAGCACACACTAACACATATGAAACACACACGTGCAAACACACACAGAGAAACTATTCACATCCGGCCTCGGCAGGCCCTCGGTTACATAACGCGAAGAGAGACACATTTCAAGATCAGGAAGAGCTGAACAGCGAGAAGAGGCACATCGGCCTGACTTAGTAAATCAGTCAGTTTAAAGAAATGACCACTATGCTGAGGCTTTAATCCTGTAATGCCATGATGATTAGCTCAGTGGTCACAGGTCCTCCCTCACACTGACTAGTGACGCAGACAGATTCGGCACAGATTCCCACTTTGCTAACATGCTGCTGCTGTAGATGACATTCACTATGAACAGTCTGAGCTGCTTTCTCATTCAACAATAGTTTTACATAAGGCAAAACAACCAATCTCTATAACAATATCTTGAATTCTGGAAATCTGTGGCAGACATGTTCATTACTGTAGAATAAACCACAAAGCCACCACGGCCTATACCTCCGCATTCACTTGTTGATTGACTGACGATAGCCAGTTGGAAACTTTTAATATATCATCCAACCCTAGAGAACACCAGATAAACACATCTTATTGCAAAACACATACTGATCCTATAGCTGCACCCCAGTGTGACTGTAATAACACAGTCTGGACCCTCGGGTTGATTTAGGTTAATACTCTGACCCTATAAGCATCAGCCTAAGCCTGCTGATCTTCACATCTCTCCCTTGATCTCTTTCTGTCTTTAATCAGTGACTTCAGTGAAATTCTGCTTCACTGCTTCAGAATGGAGGGCTGCTTTGGGGCAATGTTTTAATGACATAAAAACAGTGACAGCCATTATAATATTCCTCTTCCATGCTTTTATCATGAGAACAAAATGTTATGTTTTATTTCATCAAACTGTATATTGCATGCTCTGCATATCTATCTGTGTATCTATTTGTACTATCTCTAAACCAGTAATTAACCTGAATCAATCCAGGCAGATAAACAGAACACTTTGTAACTGCCTTTAATAACTATTTTTAGTATTAGTATTACTACTCGTACGAGCACTGCTCTTGCAACAAGCACTACCAAACAATTTCAAATGCAACTGTTACTACCACTATAATGTTACAAATGGCAAAAATCATCTGTGTCCCACGGGAAGAGCTACAAGGTGTGAGTCATTTAGACTCAGTGGCTTCTTGGAAAGTACCAACTGGGTGACAATTAAACTACAGAAGTAAGTAGGACTGAATAAAGCTGACAGTTAGTTGTAAACAAATTGGATACAGGTTCTGGAGATTAGAGAGGAAGGCAGAAAAAATAAATTACGTAACACACATTGAGTTTCCTCCCTTCCTCTGCTTTCCTCCTGAGATTATCAGGTTGTCTAAAAGAGCACAGGGGCAGGTTGGTGAGTAAACCACCTGGTGTATTAACATCCTGCATGACTTAGTATGACATAATGCAGACAAAACATCTGGAGTCCGTAACAAATATTTATCTAGTCATGTATCTACTATGTACTGTAACAACCATCCCCTTTAAAAACACCCCTAAATAGAAAAGATGTCACTGAGAGATCACAGTGACCCCCTAAGACAGGGGTCGGCAACCTTTATTATCAAAAGAGCCATTTTTAAGCAGTTATTGACTCAAAAAACCTGTGTGGAGCTGCAAAACATATTTGAATCTTCTAATACTTATCAGTTTAATTATATTATATATTAGCTACTAGTTACACGTTTGCTGTGTTTATTTTTACTTGTGGTAACAAAAAAATAATTTCCAAACTTTGGGATAAATAAAGTATATGCTCTTTTATCTTACCTTAATAGCCTATTAACTATAAATTAACCAACCAAAGTAATCAACATTACTAATAAATAAAATTGTTTACCACATGTAGCTACTCTACAGTGGGCTATTTATTATTTAGTACTTTAACTTTGCTTTTTCAGTACAATAATACCATGTTTTTGTTGCATTTATCAAATAATAGAACTACAATTGTTTTTAGAATTGTTTACTTATTTACTCATCCTTATTACCAACAAATCAGAGGATGAGGCCTACTTTGAAACAGAGTAGTTATGAAACCATGCATGCCACTTTGAATCCTACTTGTACTTGTGCAAATGAATCAATTTAATAGGAGCCTATTCCGATTTTAAATAAAACAATTAGCAGCCTCTCTTGATGCATGCTCAATCATCCAGGTAAGGAAATCCCATTAGGTTGATTCTGTTCATCTGGACGTGGCGTTTTCTGTGGGAGAAACGTTTCGTCTCTCATCCGAGTGACTTCCTCAGTCTCAGCTGACTGCAGGTTTCACCTACCTTATAAACAGTACATTTACATGACCGAAACTAGCACCACTGACTAACAATGGGCCGTGAGGTCAGTTTCATGATTATGCAAATTGTCATGACCCTTGATCAATGGCCATGAGTACTATTCACAGAGAGTTGGGGAATGGCTGCAATTGCAATGGCAAAAAATGCATGCAACTCATAGCTTTAAATACAGTAAACAGTAAAGAAAAAACAGGAAAGTTTAAATCTGATTTTGACTAAAGTCCAGCAGCAGATCAGGCATACCAGTAAACCAGTAGCATTTGCAGTCAAAGTAAACAAATTTGTCCATGCACTGTTAAATTCTTAATTTTCCTCCCTGGCTTTTATGGTTTTGGATTTGGAATGCATAGCTAGGGTAACTAAAGATGAGCCACTTATGTGTATACTTCCAAGAGGACAATTTTCATAGTCATCTAGTTATTTTTTGTCAAAATCACAGGGAACCACTGGAGATGGGCAAAAGAGCCGCATGCGGCTCCGGAGCCATGGGTTTGAGACCCCTGCCCTGAGACAACATTTCATGATCAGTGTAGTGATTTATATGGTAGATTCTTTCGGTATGTGTTAATTCATGTGGCAAAACTTATAAATTAATGTAATCCTGACTCAACAATGATATGAAGCTTTTCAAGTGAGTACAGTAATTTGCATCCCCAACGTTTTTGCATAATGTAATGTAATGCATTTCAATAGATCAACAACAGAACACAAGAAAGGCTGCAATAGAAAGCAGAGAACCTTAAAAATAAAAGCCCCAGAGTGTATGATACAAATAAATTGTGTCTTCTCAATAGTCTATTGCATGTACGTCATACAAAATCTCATTTTACCCAAACAAAAATTAAGCATGAGTGTTTTGACAGAAACACATTTACAAGTTACAGTAATGCAAATTTAATTTCATGATTTTCATCTTAGAGCCTAGTTTTCAGTGTAAAAAAGTGACAAACAAAATCATCAAAAAAACGTTTTTGTTTGAGTTTCCTTATATTCTGAATCTTTTTTCTACAAATACGTGATCCGTAGATTGGCTCGTTGTCACTGATATCTGATCTAATTATTCGAGTCAGGATCCAACTAAGATCCAAATATCAGATCGATGCATCCCTGCCTTTTTCAATATAAATGTCTTTGTTTTATTACTTTGTTATCTGTGTTCTGTGTCATCTCGGACGGGCAGTAGGGATGGGCAGATCAATACTAAGGATATGATGCCTTGTTCTGAGTATCAACACCAATCTCAGTAGGGTCTATGGCAAAAATGTATCCATCCATCACAAATCAGATCAAATGTAGATGAAAATCGAGTCTTTAGTACTGCATTATTTACATATTTACTGCTGTTCTGAGCATTTGCGTCTTTAGTTCAAAGAATTCACAATTTTAAGCCATTACTATTTATTGAAAATTTTACTTTGTTTCCTGTTTAAAAATGCATGCGATTTTACAGTAAAAGAAAAAAGCACTTTGCTCAATAATATTTCTCTTAATTGACACAGTACATTTGCTTTCAAAAAATACAAATATCACACTTGTATTGATATAAGTGGTCCTGGTTTCTTGATATAATATTAAAACCACATTCTGTGGATTCACCCACCTCATACTCATAGTCCGCCTTGTAATAGCTTCAACTGTAAATATTTATAGAGCTTCGATTCATAAACTGCTCTTAGAATGCCAAGTGAGCGTAAAAATCTATAACCCTAATAAGCCAAGCTTTTATTTTGTACATCTTTGGCGGAAGTCATTCCTCTACAATCTGCCGAAGCTGACGCTGGTTGTGTATCCCTGTTGTTTCTACTAATAAGGGATCAATATGGTGATTGCACAGGGCTGCAGGCCGCGGTGTGACAATGTAGTATCAGGTCAGATGATCCCGAACGAGCAGTCACAGTTTATTATTGAATATCAGGCATTTTAATCCAGACTCCAGAGCCTTTTAACTCCCAGATAAATTATCGAACACGGATGATGTGTCAAACCGTTACCAAGCGCAACCCTGCCTTTGTGCTGCCGCGATAAGCAAAAAAAAAAATATATATATATATATATATATATATATATGTTTATAACGTCACCAGCCAAACTTGCAAATCCATCCACTAAATACTATCAGTCATTTAACCGTACAACGTAAATAATGCTGCCTTCTAACACGACAAAGCGATTAAGAGTGGAAAACATCGTTTGAAAGCCGAGGCAGCGTCCCTCCCGCTATGACCGAGCGAGGCATCTTTTTTTTTCTGCCTCCGACGCGCTGCTGCTGAAGGGAGCCTTTTCTCCCCGTTCCTCCGCCCGTTCTCCTCCAGCTCTAAACAAATTCTCACTAAAAAAAATCACAATTTAATACACTTACCTTGTCGCAGGTGGTCGATAGTGGGTTTGTTTGTAGCTGCATATAAGCGAGCTGGTGGGCAGCTAGCCTCGGACGTGTGAGAATGTTGTTTTCTCAGCGAGAGACTGCAGGGCAGACAGCGTCAGCGGCGCTGCATCGCAGGATGGGCTGGGCTGGAGCGGCACGTCAGCCTGAAGTCACAGCCTGGTCCCAGACTGGATTATCTAACCCTGGGTGGGACAGCTGCCACTCATTAATAGCCCTGTCACCTAAACCAGCGAAGGTTTACTGGCTATCCAAATGCATAAGACACAATAATAATATTATAAAAAGAAAAGATAAGACAAGACAGGGGCGATTCTAGGATCAAACCTTTAGGGGGGCTCAGCCCCCAATCATAATGTCAGGCATATGGTGCCTTGCAGTTAATATTAATGGAATATGCTGTTGGCAAATGTATTCAACCCTATTCACCTTTGCAAACCTCAATTCCATTGAATACACATTACAATGTTACTTTCAAAAGCAAAATAATTAGTTAACATAAATAGGATTATTGTAGTGTCTAAGAATAATTCAGAATGAATAATCACAGGTTTCAATACACCAGTTTTAGGGTGGACCCTTTAGTTATCAAACCTGAGGCAAAGGCTCAGTCATGTTTGACCAGAATTTTCCAAAGTAAGTTAAAGAACAATTTATAGCAAAGCAGATAAGAGGAGAAACATGCACAACATTGTTTCAGTCTCTTAACCGCACACTTTAATTACTTGATGAGTTGTAGGATTATTTAGTACAGACAAAAAAAATCACACTGCCACTCCATACACCTGGGTAAGAAGCAAACTGGTAAGGGAGCTGCCTTTACATTAAAGTTTTTGAATTCATCCAGACCCTCTCTTTATTGTGCAGACTCAACACAGGACATCAGGTACCCCAATTCCAAGGGTGGAGAAAAGATTTGTAGTCTGTCACTTCAATGTAGCGACAGGTATCCTGGTCAAGACATGTTTAGAGTGATGTGAATCCTGAAAAATGCTACCATTCATATCAATGAATATCTTCTATTTAGAATGCATACTGACATTTTTTAAGTGTGCTACTGGAAAGCACACAAAAGTATGAAATGCATGTAAAATGATATGCTGCTGGCCATTGACAGGTAATGTCCTTTTGACTTGCTCTCACCTGGATCTGGAGCTTTTTTGTTTTTAAGAAAAACACATATATCTATGGAAAAAAACATTTCCAATAAGTCAAGGTTTCTTTCTGTACTTCAGTTCACTGTCCATAAATGTACTGTAAACAAAGAAGCCCAATTTAACCAGAAAGAACAGGAAGAGGAAACTTTAACAGATTTAAATAATGAAGTAGATCAGCTCCTTGGCTGGCAGCTAGTGATATGCCAGCAGAATAATGGCTGAGAAAGATAACATTAGCTAATAATCTCTAGTGATCTAGCCCACGTTAGCTAACGTTTTTGACACTATTTAGAGAACAAATATACATAAGCAGCAATGATCCTGAGTTATCAGAACAATTTGCACTTTGTTTGCTAATGTTTCAGGTAAAATGTGTAAATCTGCACCACTGATTTGTGTCATCTTTCCGCAGCAGCAACTCAAGTCTTATTTATTAATGAAAAGCCTTGCTGTTGAAGCATGCAGTGTGTGTGTGTGCACTGTAACCTCATGACATCAAGTACACTGGACATTTAAACCTGTTCGTGGTCTAACCTCTAACCTGTGGTCTGCAATAGACAAGCTTATCAAAGTATAACATTAGAAGACAATGTCAGAAAATAATACTAAAATGCATTCTTATTACTACTTTTACTGTAGTTATTTTCAGGGGTGCTAAATTGAAATTTAGGGGTGCTCGAGCACCCCGAGAAAGGGTCTAAAGTTGCCAATGATCTCAACCACATCAAGCATAAGATGTGCTCTTTTCAGCATTAAATTTAGCGCAATTTGCGGTAGGCTAAATTGGTGCCACAGACTTTGCAGACTTTGCCTGTTTAGTGAATCCAGCAGCTTTTTAACATCAAAAGAAAGCTTTGTGCTGCCGCAGATCGTTAGTAAATCTGGCCCTATGCGTTCCTTCTTCTCTAAAATTCCAACCTTTGTAATGAAGGTATATTTTTCGCATGCCGTTCTCGTTTCCATGACCTGCCTAAAACAACAGGTTAAGAACATATTGTGGTGAAGTAAGATTTAATCTTATGTATGAGGGCTGCCGTCATGTAATTTGCTGGTTTTCTAAAAGAATTTGGGGGATACCTATATACCTTCCTTATACGGTCTGAATAACTGTTTGTGTATCCCAAGTAAAATCCAATTGAATTTGAGTGAGACTTCTTCTCTTGCATATGCTGAGGTCCATCTACTGGCTATCTAATGTTATTGCATTTGCCAGAGACCAAAGTTCACCAAACAACTACTGGAAAACAATGAAAAATGGAGACTTACAGTATCTCCAAAATCTGTTCAGTGTTGCAATTAAAAATGTTCTTAATGTATGCTGAAAGGCTCCTAGTTATAGAAGGTTACCCAGTGGGTAATAATGCTGACACATGTACATTTTAAACTATGGCCCAATTACAGTCTGGCCTCAATTTATACTGCTATCAGATGGATGTATAAAGATCATAGCCGTCACTTGTATAAAAGTACTCCTGTTATGTTTCATTTTCATTCAAGCCTTTACAATATCCTCCCATTTCTTTTATGATTCTTTAATATTGCCATTCATAACAATAAGGTCAGCAAAAATACAAATCAGTTTTTATAAACCTGTACAAAATCATGTAAAAACATTTTAAAAAATCCACAGAAGCCATTTCATTTTGTTTAGTAATGAGATAAATCCGAAATAACCATGCAAGCGGGGGGTGTAGGGAGAGGCGAGGGGACCAGATGGGAAGTGGGCCTCATTATTGTATTATTGTATGCCAAAAGGTAAGGAGGGAGAAGCTTCACATATCAATACATGTGAATACAGCCCTCTAATTTCTAACATGAACTTGGAGCATGTAAAGCATCTGAAGAACAGTTTTACTTTTTATTGTTGTTGTTTACAACTTATATCAAATAAAAACTGCTTCAGAAAGAAGTCTCTTCTCTTCTGAACACCTGTGTATCATAATGAATCCACATCAGGTGCAATTAATCCACCTGTGTCCTGTCAGCTGCTTTGCAAGCGAGAACTTTGACTGGCTGTCAAAATAAGATAAATTGAGTGCACTGAAATCTTCCTGCCACTGCACAAAGGAAGTTGGGAAGCAGAGTTATTGTTGTGTTGGGTTAACAGAAGCTAAACAGAGGCTTTTTGAGCTTACACCTGATCAAATTTCTGGCTAAAGCCATGAGACTTCTATTTTGGTAATCCTAAATAATTACTTTCTTGCCACTTATGACTGTATTTGATGTGACTACAGGAGTTTATTTAAACATGACTTTGTCTTTTAGTGTAGTGCTGCTATGGGTGTTCTTGGTTGGGGAGCTTCAAGCAAGTATAAAATGTAAGTTTATAGCACATTCTCACTTAAAATCTGTAATTTGAGTAAAGTGTGACAGTTCACTAGTGATGTTACCATGAAGTTGCATCTGTTTCAGCTTCTTATTCTGGCTTTGGAAATCTTGATGCCAGTAACCCTGAGCAGGTCTCAGGTGACCAGCCCCATCCTCAGATGCCACACTTCTTTCACTGGCTCCAGGCTCAGTCTGAGGCTCAAAGCTCCCAGCCCGAGGCCCAGCCCGAGGCCGAGGCCCAGCCCCAGCCTCACAGCTACCTGTCACTGCCACAAGCTCGCAGCCATCAACCCCAGGTCCAACCCCAGCCCTTGCTGGAGGCTGACGGGTATCAGGCCCAGGCCCAGCCTCAGGTTCGCAGCTATCAAGCTCAGCCCCGGCCACAAGGTCGAAGGTATCAGGTTCAGCGGGCTCAGGCCCAGCCTCGCAGCTATCAGGCTCAGGCCCAGCCCCACAGCTATCAGGCCCAGGCTCGCAGTTATCAGCCCCAGCCTCAGCCCCACAGCTATCAGCCCCAGCCCCAGCCCCACAGCTATCAGGCCCAGGCTCGCAGCCATCAGCCCCAGCCCCAGCCCCACAGCTATCAGGCCCAGGCTCGCAGCCATCAGCCCCAGCCCCAGCCCCACAGCTATCAGGCCCAGGCTCGCAGCCATCAGCCCCAGCCCCAGCCCCACAGCTATCAGGCCCAGGCTCGCAGCCATCAGCCCCAGCCCCACAGCTATCAGCCCCAGCCCCAGCCCCAGCCCCGC
>VUQI01060337.1:42658-58440 GCA_015106735.1 Paratilapia polleni | reverse complement strand
TTTTTGGGCGGCGAACGACTAAAGGGAAATATCTGGATCATACTGTTTATGCCAATATCAAAATTTAAACACTGTGTCACTCCAATCTGTACATACCTTTATAACCTTGAGGCGTTCGTGTGTGCAAAACCGATGCTACCATGTAGGAAATAACTGGGTGCAACCACTGGTCAAGAAAGGGAGGGGGACATACACTTTGAAGTCAGCTGCACCTGCTGTTGTGTTTGTCTTATTAGTGGCCACTCTTTCTTACACTAATTTTCAAAATATTCATTTAATATATCTATATAAAAAAAACTGAAATAAATTTGAATTTAATGACAGTTTGATACGGAAAGTTACCACGACACCCCCGCAATGTAACCGTCCATAGTTTTGGACCCTTACACCTTGCGCCAGCTGCAGAGTTTAAATTAGCAATTTTCCAATGTTAAAGCAAAAGAATACATAGAGAGCCGTATCATCTTAATTATTACTTTTCTTTTCATTTTCCAGCAAACATGATCAAGTGAAAACTCTTTACATATAGGTAGGAAGTCGACGCAACCACTAGATGTCAGCACTAGCACAGACTTTCAACGCCTGAAAGATGAGTTTCAGTCTCCCTCACAGATTATGTACTATAGATACATGCTATGGTCTTCCTGTACAAGAGTAACATTTTTAACACATCTTTATCTTTTAACACAGATTGGCCTTTACATCAGGAGCATGCCCCAGTCTTATCTCTGTGGACATAAGACAATAGCAGTGCATGATAAGTCATACCTCATTTACTTATCTAGTGTATTTCAATATGGAGCAGGAGATATGATTAGATGTTGGACCCTTTCTGCATATATTTTCATTTTAATGAACAAAGTGGTGGGACAGTGGGCTCTCAAGTCTCTTGCTTCTCTCCTGGGTAGAGTTGCAGGTGTCCTATCAGAGCTTCTTTGCAGGACTCAATGGCATGTCAAGGTGTCAAGCTGGAGTCTTTGAATAATCCTATAATTATCTGACCTCTACTTGAGCTAGTGCCAGGATTTTAAAACTTCTGTTATCATGAAGATTTCTTCTCAGTGAGAGAAGATGAAAAAGAAAACTTTCATATACAAAGAGGGGTGAATTAAGACAGGACAAGTGTGTAAGTAGAGATTAGGATGGCAGCCAAATTTAAGACGAACTGGAGAAAGTGAAAGTAAAAAGTGAGTTTAACTGCTATTCAGAAACAACACATTTGCAAACATCAGACAATGGTTTGAAATAAATTGCTATGTTTTTGACAATGCGTGATCTCTTATTGGACATTGAGGCATTTTGCAATCATTTAGTCCTCGAGTCAGGGCATGAATTTCCCTTCTACCATAAAATGAAATTATTCATATGACTGGAGTGGATTTAAGAGGATAAGTGACAGATTACTGTATGATAGGGATGAAATTAAACTCACATTAAAGCAAAATCTGGGTAATATCGTCCAATTCAATATCTGTCTATGATAGACCTTATTTGCTTGCCATAGATGCCTTTTTTCATTCATCAACAACCATTCCATAAATGCAGGATTGGTTAAATGTTTTCTGATCCCTGGCTGTAGGGCAGCAATGTTTGCAGCAATCTAACTATGGTATAGTAAGATAGGAAGTTCAAAAAAGGTGACTGCCTCCTTTAGTCCATATTTGGACTAGAGCTTTACGTTCTGCAGAGTTACAGTGAAAATGATGAGTGAACTGCTTTTAGCTATAATGAGCAATCTCAGGGATCTCACATTTCCCCTCTAAGTGAATGAAAGCAAAAATTCCCCCACTCATTTCCTTCTGTCTTCCATCTACAGGCACATTGCATAAATGCAGACATTTAGATCATATGTCTATTTATGCATCGCCGTCTTGGTTTAAGAACCAGTCATCTGAGTTAATGCACACTGGGATGTGCTTTCTCTGTAGCATCAAAACCAATAAAGAAATCACATCAAAAGATCTAATGAAACACACTCGCAGAGGCACCAACCAAAGTGCTGTTGGCTGCCTCTGCAGAAATCACAGGGGAAATTATTAGATATAACCACTGGGAGATAATTTAAATACTAATGCATTTACAACATCTCAGACTTTATTAGTGATATAATGATAAAATCCAGAATGTATTTTTTAACCATACCTGATGTTTACACAGTTCATCAACCCCATTAAGATGGAAACAGACAGTCACTGTCTGTTAAAGGGATATTTATAAAAAGAATAGCCAAAAGAGCTAAACTTTGAATCAAATGAACAAACAATTGAGGAAGACATTAATGGAAAAAGGTTCACACAAAAATATAGTGTTATAAAAGGGCCGTAATACATCAGTTCAAACATGAGTGTGCCAAAAACTGCAAGGCACACACAAATAAAAACCATATTAACATGCCCACAGCCCATTTGGACTATTATTTTCTATTCTCAGCATTTTCAGTTCTGTGGCAAAATAGGGATATATCTCCATCACAATCACATTCTTTTTTCACATCTCAAAAGTTTGGTTAACCTTAAAATAATAATAAAAATACCATGATAGAAAAACTAGATATTAAAAATTGAATAGTTATATTTTTGTCATATCAACGAAATCAAAAATGTCTTTTCCAGTCACCTCACAAGAAGTAAATAATAAAGACAGTGATTTTTAAGAAAACAGCTGAATACTATTTTATATTATTACAAATTCTCTGGTAATATTTTGTTTTGGTCACATAAAGCTCATCCAGAATCAACCTAAATTTACTTGAGAGCACACAATATCTACCTTCTATCATGCAGTTATAGTATACAGTTAAGACATCTGTATTTGTTCATTGTCCTTTTGGTTCATTCTTTTTTATTCTTTTGTTCCCTCACCAAAACTCCGTGCTTTTATTTTGAAATCCAGCCCTATGACTTGACAAGCCTTGGATCCGCCCTTTTCGGAGGTAGCCATGGAGACCGCGCGAGAGCGAGTCAGCCCCGTAGAGTTCTCACAGCGAGTGTTTCCGCTCACCTAAAATAAAGAGCTGGCGAGTCGAGGACGAGGAACAGCGGAGAGGCACTGACGGAACTTGACGCCACGGACGTTGTATTTTTATATTTCCATACTCAAATCTTGAGTGTCTCCGTTTACACAACCGTTAATGCCTCGAATGTGAACCCAGAGAGAGGAGGGCTCGCTGCTGCTGGTAACCTTTACGTTGGTGAGTCTTGAATGTATTTTCGCAAGCTAAGCACACATAGGCCACACGAGATCTCTTGCTCTGTCTCTCTCTTTCTCTCTCCGTCCGGCAGTATTTGATCATTACATAATAATAATGATAATAGTAATAAACAGGCAATAGCGTCACCCATGTTAAGATAACGATTACTAACTCGTCAATGGGAGTAATTAGTTCCCAATTTTGTCTTTTTGAACAAACGAGGTGTATTTTTAAACTAAGGTAGCCTGTGAACGTTTGGACATATGTCATGTTTTTTTCACCTGTCAGGTCTGTTGATATAAGTTTGAATTTGTGGGAATATGTCACTTTGACTAAGTATTTATCAGATAAATTGAAACAATGAACAAATTGTCCGGAGTAGCTGGTTAGTTCCGTCTAACAGTTACCAGCTGTAACGTTACTGTATAGGTACATCTGGTCATGTGAACAAAAATAGAAACAAGGAAGCAAGAGGTCTGCTTGTATTGTATTGTGTTTATGGTGCGTGCATAAGAGGCTAAGTGGGTGAGAAAGCTCAAGCGGTTATTATCCAGCTGTATTACTTGTTTGAATTGGGTTCGTTTGAGTTTTTTCTCTTTTTATTCAGCTCTTTGCATGTGTTCTTGTGGTATCGGCAGCCCACCACACTCTTTGTTTAAATACCTCACACTTGCACGTGTCGAAGCGTGTGACTGCTGTGGGACGGCTAAAACAGCCAGCTGACCACGTTTGATACAGTTGCAGAGATACATCATTGAGCTTTGAGGGTCCCCGCAGTGTCATTTCCCACCACTCGCTTTTGTTCCAGTAAAACTTTCTGAGTCGTTTCCTGTTAGCAGGAAGGGGTAGGGAAGTCCAGATGTGAAGTGTTGTTGTGTTTATACTGGAGATCGGAGTTTGGGAAGTATTCAGATCCAATTTCCTGTCGTATTCTGTTGACAATACAAGGCTGAGATACGTTTTGATCTAATCTCTGTACACCACCTTGTTTTTGTTTTGGTTGTTTCATAATATATACCATAAGGAAAATGTAATGTTATTGATACAGTAGCCCTTTATTTACCTTTAGATCTTTGTTATAGTTTTTTTTTTTCAGTGTGATGAAGTCCCTTAATATGTACAGTTGTTATAGTTTTTTATTATTTGAATTGGTTGTACCATTTTATTTTTGCTTCAGTGACATTATTTAAGAAGTTTAGAAGAGCTATTGCAATACAAACACAAAGTTTCATATCATGTATGGTAAATGGACTGGTACTTATATAGCACTTTTCTACTCAGTTTCTGTGTACTCAAAGCACTTTAACTGCCAGGATACTTTGGCATGTAGATTAGGGGAGCCAGGGATCGAACCACTGACCTTCCGATTAGTAGATGACTCACTCTACCTCCTGAGCCACAGCCACCCCACAATACATCCTAGTCTCAACAAGCCTCTTGTTGCTTGTTGGGCTAACTAAAGAGATTTCCTGTCTGTTTTTACTTCTGTAACCACACTTTTCAGCTAGTTTTCATCTTTTTCAACAGTATACTTATATGTATTTCAGTTCACTAAATGTTTTTTTTTCCACACTTAGTTTTTGTTAACTATACTAACCTTGGATATGTCAGAGTTTCTTTTTTTGGACAGTTCTGTAAATTTTCTGCTCTCACTTGTGTAATACATACTGTCAGTGAGCGTTTTCCTGATTACTGGCTACTTTATTGAGCAGGACAAGGTTCACTAATCAAACAGTACGTTGTTTGTACTCAGTCATTGCTCAGTTTGCTCTCTAGAAATCCAGCCTATAGAATTTCTGCCCTCAACTCATGTTTTATGTGAAAACACTACAACACATTCAGTAAGGTGCTGCGCTTATTTCTCAAAATTTCCCAACATTTCATAATGCTGTCACACCTGCTAGTTCTTGTTCAACAGTACCCAAACGTTTGCATCTAATTCCTAGAGCTTATTTTTGCTGGGTAGGGTTTTTAGACAGAATTAAGGCTTGAGATGAAAGGCTGTTTTTCTTTACTGAACTCACTGGAGTTATTTTTTTTTTATTTCCATTGTTTAGACTGACTTGTTTTGTTTTCATGCAGCGTACAAGATCTGACTTCCACAGAATAACAGATATACAACGTGCAGCTTTAATGGTTCTTAGTTTAAAAAACATTATGTAACTGCAGTGAAATTTTTATAACTCCTGGCCCTGAATTTGGAGGCGTTTTCTGTTTGACAACATACCTAGAGAAAACACATTGGGAGTATAAATGAGAGTACTGCTTTTGCCTTAAATCCTTTCCTCAGATTTCCCCATCTTTCAACACTATCATATTTCCCCATTTCTTCTCTAGTTTCATCTTCCTTCTCTCTTTTTTTCTCTCCTTCATCTTTCTGTCTCTTTCTCTCTCTTTCCTTGCGGCAGTACAGGGATGCTGAGGCACTGTGGGGTTTAACACTATAATACTTCATAACAAAGGGTCCTTTCTCTGCTGCCATGCAGAGCCCTGTCTCTGGGCTCCCTTCATAGGCCCACGCAGGCTCTACCAGCAGCAGCAGCAGTATCACTGAGGCCTATCGGGTGGAAATCTCCTCTGGGCTGTTTCTTTGGCACACTGAGTGCTCTCTGTTCCCGGACACATGCCTGTGTTGCTGCTCTCCTTGGCTCCCTTTGCATTCCAGGAGCCTCGGGCAGCTGAAAAGCTGCAGTAGCAGTCTGCTGGCTGGCTGGTTGGCTCATTGGTGTCTGAAGTGGAGAGTTGTATAGTTTCTTTCCCTGCAAGTTCCAGACTACACACTCTAAAAATGTGTTTACTTTTGAAAACCTCACCTTCTTTAATCTGTTAGACATAAGTATGGCCTACAGATGTAACAAATGAGATGAGATAAACAGAACTTTTGATACCAATACCTTGGCTTTGGGTATCTGCTGATACTGAGTGCTGATCCAATACCTGTATTAAATTAGCAGCATTAAATTTGCAAGCTGTATTCCTCACACTGAGGAAGAGACTGAAAATCATCCTTTTATCGGGCTTTACACAAACATTTTATTTCCTGACTTCCTTCCATCCATCTATCCATCCATCCATCCATCCATTTTCTTCCCTAACTTTGTAAAATAAAGTGTGACGGGTGAATTTATTGAAGATATAAACTTACTGATTTGGTATTTTTTGTAAACTAATACATGAAAAACAGACCAAAGATAAATTAGATTAAAAATGAATGTGATTTATTTGCACTAATCTCATTTCATCTCAAAGCCAGTCATTAAACTGCTGTATACTGCTATA
Source organism: Paratilapia polleni (assembly GCA_015106735.1). Classification (NCBI taxonomy): domain Eukaryota; kingdom Metazoa; phylum Chordata; class Actinopteri; order Cichliformes; family Cichlidae; genus Paratilapia; species Paratilapia polleni. Next base: position 51,971 of record VUQI01060337.1, on the reverse strand, counting down.
TTTTAAAGTCACGCTAGTTTCTCTCTCTTTTTTTTTTTTTTTTAAACCTCCTCGTACACACACAATGTTGCATGTGGAGCTGATATGAGGTCGCTGAACTGAAATATTAATCTAGTTCATGACAACACGTTGTGTTACTGTAAGTGTAATAAAAGCTTACCAAGCCCACGTCCTTCTAGCTTCTACTTTATATAATGTCTCTCCCAGTGCAGATAACAAGGGTCGAAGTGAAAGAGAGAATCCAAAACCTTATCGTTGTCTGAGCTTTTCAATTGTGTCAGTTCACTTGACCACAGTTTGCACTTAATTAAAAACCTCTGTAAACATACAAAGAAAAGCAGTTGGTGTAGTAGGCACGAAATGCCTCCAAACTGCTCACCTTTTTGCTATTGGCTTCCTTCAGCTCTGCTGCTGTTGCATAGCAAAGTAAACACCGAACAACACTGAAAAGAATTTAATAGATTGGTGCAGAAACTGGGAAGCTGTCACCGATTTGCGATCCAGCCTTGTGAGTCAGGATTAGACCAATATCTGATCCAAATATCAGATCGGTGCATCCCTTGTCTTCTTAGTCAGACAGTGCAGACTGAAAACTTTGGACAGTATACTTTACTTCTTCATCTAAACTCGATGGCAAGCTAGAACTTCCCACACCAGTTTTTTTGGTTGGCTGTTCTTGCCAATTCATGTCCTCCCGGCACAGAATGCTATCACTGTATTGTTGATCAAATTTTTATAGGGGTAGGTGTGTTTTCTGAAACTTACACAGTTAATTCTTAAACATAGACCTCATCAGCATAGATCTTTATTTAGTATTAGACAAGGAAATTGTCGTGTATGAAGTATTGTTTAGTTACTCTTTTTCATCAAGGCTGTTAGTAAAAATGGCCTCTGCTTTCTTCTTTTTTCTGTTTAGTTACTTTTTTGTTGGTGCATTCAGTTTGATAGTGGTATTGATATAATATAAAGTAGTTACACTGTAATAGTGCCTTTAGATGTCAACCAGTTAGAATGACTGCAATAAAATTGAAATACAAAGTGATTTAAACATGTGCTGTTTGTCTTTATAAACCCTATACTATGATTTGCCTCTAATGTTTCGATCATACCATGCAGCTGCTGGTAGGAAGTGTTTGTTTATGTGGGTTGATTGAAAAACAAAAAGAAAAAAAAAAGGTGTTCCAGGAAACTTGAGGTTGAAAATAGCAGCACATTCTTTAATGTGTTCAACATCTTTGGCGGCGTCTGACAGGAAGCCCACACAGTTGTAAGACAGGTTGACATCCAAACTTGAAGTATTCCTGTGCTTTAGCTGTCAAACTGCCTGCTGTGTTATTAATCAATTAAATACATAAATGTAAAGTCAATGCATTAGAAGATCTGCAAAATTTCCTTTTATGTTGTGAAAATATCTTGTTAGAGCTAATTAGAAGCTGTGGTTTTGAGGATACCTTAGTGCAGACTTAATGACTTTCTCCTTTTTCAGACTCTCATGTGTGAAAGCAATTAGCTAATTCTGCTTAAGTTTTCACTTTGTAGAAGTTCTGGCTGGTCAATAATATGCCCTCAGCTTTTTCAGGAGGTCAGTCCTGCATTTTAAATGCCATCCTAAGCAGCTATTTAAGCCCCAACAATTGCATTTTTTTGTCCTTCATTTAGTTTGTCCTTGATATTTCTAAAATTGACATTCATCTGTCAAAAAGATAATGAATATATAACCCAGACCATAGCAGCCAGCATGGACAAATGAGAAAGCATCTATGGATCAAATGGTTGGCACAGGTCCCTTGCATGTGCTTTTGACTAGCTGCCCTTTGGCTCAATGCAGTGCCCAGACTGTCCTGCCAAAACGGACTTACGTCACTGTCTCCCACTGGCCTGCGCCACAGTCAGGTACAACTCTCCATCCCACTCTTGGGGACATCAGAAAGATGGCAAGCAGTGGGGGGGCTGCTGCTTCTTGTGCATTTTGGAAATTTGGAATATAGCCCAGTCCAGGACACTCAAATGCTGAAATACAGACAATTGCAAATACGATGTTGAAGTTAATTACAACATATTTAAAAGCCCCAATGCAGAAAGTATACTAAAAAACACACAGTGATTCTGATTGACTTCTTAGGGAAGCAGTGACATGAACTGTCATGTCTGTGGTATGTACCTGATCAACTTAATAAGGTCTGTGTTGTCCCAGCATGCAGTGTGTATGTGTTTGCAGTTACTTCTACACAGTCTGGATCATCTGTTGTGGCAGTGCCAGTGGCTATCCAGCAGATCAGCAATTAAATTTGCGGCCCTATAAGTGCAGCCATGCCATTACTGTAGGCATTAGCTTCGCAGCCTTGTGGAAATGTAATGGGCCCTCTGCCTCCTCTTGAGAATATCCTGCCTGCAGGCCATCTAGTTTCCCACAGAATGCAGCCACTTCTACTTCATCCCAATCCCTCTGACGCGCCATAAACAGCTCTATGTGCACCTGCATCTCATTTACGTAATGGTGTGTGTCGCATCGTATCACCTCAATCAACCAACAAATGCTTTTAGGAAGTTATTTAAGTTGGTATCATGAAGAGATATTTGTGGAGAGAGGATGAGGTTGTTGCTCTCTATTTGCATATTACTGTTTAAAGATATCTCACAGTAACTCTTGATGTCCTTCCTGCTCTTCTTTGCTGTCTGTTCTGAAAATCAGGTGTTGAATTTTCCAGTTACATATTAGCTTCTTCTTTTTTTTTAACTATTTACTGCACAGGTACTCATTATTATTATTATTGTTATTATTATTATTGTTATACAAGAAAAAATAGTAGGGGGGGGAGACATTGTTTCTCGTGAACATTTTTAGACTGATATCACTGGAAACTTTCAGAATGTGGTTAACAAAATACAGGAGGTGTTTCTGAAAGCAACACCTAATGCCATTATCTTTGCATAATTTTTCCATCATACTCCATTGTGGGAAACAACCTGCAGGATATGGTGGAGCAGAATCACAGTTGAGCCGAGCATATAAAGAGCTGTATCCTTTGCATAAAATTTTAAGGAACTCTGTTTATTTGAATATATAAATAATAGAATTAAAAAATAAATGATAATAATAACCTAAGAAACGTCTGATGCCGACTGCTAGAACAGCACGATACAGTCTGAGTCATGAACTTCTGGAAATTATGTTTATTTCATGATGAAGGTTTTTCTTGGACCAACGCCTTCTTTCCTGATCATCAGGATTTTTGCAAAAGTTGCAGTTGTAATCACTCTCAGATTTTTGTGCTGACTCTCTCTTACACATTTTTAGCCCCCGCCGCGCCGCCAGTGTTGCTACCTCACCAGTGGCGGTGATCTGTTTGCTTGTTACATCATCTACAACAGAGTTTAATGGCTGGTTTATTCAGTTAGATGTTGTGGCAAAGTCAAGATTAGGGATCGAGTGGAGATCAGAGGAACACTCTGGCTGATGCCGCCGCTGGTGGATGCTGTTCATAGATCAAACACATGAGGTGGAAATACACTTAGAGTCATTCATGCAGTTATTGATATCAGGAATTCAGCTGGTGCTTAATAAGATGCAGGTCAGACCTTCTCTCTGTGACTCTGTCTTCCAGTCTGTGTACTGTAGCTATCTCTCTTAATTCCCTCCTGTCTCTGTGTGTTGCTTGTGGTTACGTAATCCTCACTGAATGTTGATAGTAATCTGCGTTCTTCCTCCCCCTCCCCGTCCCTCTCTATCCCTTCCTGTCTATGTGGCCTGCACAGGTTAAGCCGTAGAGGATTCTCCCTGGTTGTCGGAGGAAAAGATGTGCGATGGAATGGTAGCGTTTCAGACGAGAGCCTTGTCCTCCTCTTCTTCATCCTGTCCCTCCTCCTCCTCTCCAGCTCACAGGCTGGCTGCCTCCGTGCTTCTCCTCCTCTTCATCCTGCTCCCTCATGGTCACGCATCAGGTAAGTCACAGACACGTACACACGCTCATGCCTTTTTTTGCTTTTTTTTTCTCTCTCTGCCTGTGCGCTCAAGGGATACACATCAAATAAACTGTTATCTTTGCCCGTCTCTTGGGAGTTGATTGAGGTTATTTTCCCCTCCTCCTGCAGGTCAGATAGATTAAATTGGCTTCCTTTACCCTTGGGTTGGTCAGGTTGCTCTGCCTCAGAGTGGCAGCTGAGAGCTCAATCCCACACACTCTGTGAATCCATTCACTGTCCTAATGAGTCACAACAGTTTTCCTCCACTATTGAGTGAAACAGAGGGATGATGTTGTTTGCGGTCACATTGCTGTCATAAGGTTTTAATCAGCCATGACATTTAGAGTCCTCTGAGAGCTTTTGGCATGGCTAGCCAACTTTGGTTATTGCCCCGCAACAACCCTCAGATCAGGTTTGGTGTTTTACCCTGTGGTCCTATATTATTTTCTTTGAATGTGAAGTATCAGGTTTTCAAATTGAATTGATTGCTGTCTAATGGAGGGAAATTTGGCCTCACACGTGGTACTTACAGTAAACATAATACAGATATTTATCAAGCACCACAGGACCTATAAAGCTGGTGTCCTTTGTTTCTCCTAAAGGAGTGTAACGCTGATGCCGTGGACTTGCTGAACCCCTTCACTTGTGCCAGCTTTCTTTTCACTACAGCCTTCCAATGTTCCAGCCCCCTCCCCCCCTACGCACACAAATAACACACACTAGCTCTTCACATGCACTATCCATACACACACACAGACATGCACTTTCCACACATAGCCGGCTTGTGAAATGTGCCAGATGTCCTTGCCACAGAGAGCAAGCAGACTGTGTGTGTGTGCGTCTGTGTGTGTGTGAGGAGTGGTTTAAGGCTCTCGGATGTTTATAAGCGTTAATTGATTTTCTTTCTTTAATTCCTTAAATAAATAGGATGTGTTTATGAGTGTCAAAAAAAGCAGCAGAAGGAGTATAAACTGAGGGAGATGTGCCGATGAGCAAGGGAGGAGCGCGTTGCTGATCCCAACTGTATTAGCTCTCTGACTGTCTTATGTAACACACATGACTCATGTTGAGCCCAGGGGGGCTGGTATCAAGCTCACGTTCTGCGTCCAGCACACTCACACACATACACTGTCTACCAATACCAACAAAAGTGTGTCCTCAAATCCCCAGCCCACGTGCTCAGGGTACTGTACATGCCTGTGTGTGTGATCCAGTCTTTCTCTTTGCTGTTATGCCTCCTATAGGCTAGATATTCAAGTTAGTGTATCAAAAGATAGAACCATGTCAGTCCTAGTTCTTCATTCTTTTCAATACCCATAATACACGTGCACCTTTAAGACTGTCAGTCAGCTGTTGGAAAAGGACAGCTAGTTCTCTAGACTCCAGCACATGTTTGGGCAAAATATGAAGCGTCTTAATCTGGCCCACGACATCCAGAAAGGAAAGCAAAACAAAACAACTCCCAAAAATTAGATAAAAGGCAGCATTATGTTAATGAATCTCAGGGTGAATGACTGTAATGAGTCTGTACTGCTGTTTAACTTGATTTGAACAGAGGGTGTGCCACTAATGGTTGTCATGGCTGTGTCAAATTATTCATTATCAGTATATTTATGTACAAGACAATGTGTTTGTCCATAAATAGTAAATATTAGCCCGATCTTTCTTCCTCTTACTGCAAAGGTATAAAAGTTTGTGTTAGGAGACAAATATTGTGTATATTTTTGATGATTGTAAAACAGTCTGGCTTGAGTCTGGGTTTATAACATTATTCAAAATGTTTCATTGTTGACCTCTGCAGTGGTGCATATTAGACAGCAAGATGTAGGCTAATTTAATAGTTTATACAGCATTTGAGAGGATTGTTTTATGTAGATAATCTTTTCATTGTAACCTCAGAGTACACCCAGTTCATACATAAGTATAGTAAATTGTACAGCCTTATGTCTCAAATGGGACGAAAGGGACTAGTAGTATAATAAACTGTAAAAAAAAGTCAAAGAAAGATCTTGTTTTTGAAAACAGGGACACAGGTTTTATAGGCATGCAAGTAGCCTATTGTAAAATCTGCCATGTCTACTACATTAATGGAGTTTTACCATAATTCCACAATACGTGTGTCATATGTCAGATCTGTGGCCCTACATTTTCTTTATCTCCGTCAATATTGCTCTCTGGAAAACAAATGTTGCTCACCCCTGCTCCAACACTACACTCTTACTGTCTTTTTAGCTTAGCCGCTTAAAGGAATCTGTATACACAACACACCCAAGCAAACTAACTTTTAATGTTTTATGGTCATTTTTGATTTATTTTTTACTTTTTTTTTTCATACTAACACTTGTATTTTTATGCTGCGATTAACTGTTAAAAAATGTAGTGGAACATTTTAGATGGTGCAGTGTGTTAGCTGATAACAATTCAAAGGTTATTTTTAGCTGCTGTAGCTATGTGTTTTCTATTTCTAAATGGTTCCTTAAAACACATAAGGCAGTACTTGTGCTGACTCACAGTTCAAGAGTTCAAGGCTCATGTAACACTTAATATTTGCTCTCTTGCATTAAAAAAAATCTAAGTGAAGATTGGTTTATGCATACGTGTTTTGGCACTGAGTACAGTTTAGATTTCCAATCAGTTTTCTGGGGGGTATTTTCAATTCAAGCACTGTAGTATGAACTTAAATATTTAATCACGATCACAAGAAACTTGTAATGAGCAATGAAACATTTAGAGCCTTTGCTCGTTAATAACAGAGAGAGAATAAACAGCACTTAAAAATCATTAGATTCCTCTTTATTGAGCTCTGATCACACAAGGCAAGATGAACCTGATGCTTACCGATGAGAAATGGGTAAACTACATGTCATGATTAAAAAAGCAAAACTGAGAATACAGCCAAGAAAAGTGATTGCAACTAAGGATAACACAAAGGGCTGCATGTAAATATAAGTGCCATTACAGCAAGGCACAAAGTGCAGCATTTACAGCTTGGAAGTATGGTATTAAATCTATGATTAAACATATTACCATAAAGGCAAAACACTCATTTTAAAGTGTTAAAGTCGTCATTAGCTGTTCCATCTACTGGCCTTTCTCTCTCTCTCTCTCTCTCCTGCTCAACATACATAATTCACACAGGTAATCCCTTGACGTGTTCCGGGGATGGAGATTGCTGTGGAAATTTCATGAATATAAAATTTCATCAGGCCTATTCCAGACTCATGCAAACAGCAGTGTGGATAATGAATAGAAATGGATACTAGAAAATATACTGCAGTCCATTTGCATACTTGCAAACGCAAATACAACTTTATAATACAGCACAGAGCACCATCAAACATCTACCTTTGATCTGTGGAGGTTTATGTGCCACTTTTTGACCTTTTGTGGATATTACTCTTTTAGGAAATTTGACCTTTCGGTGATGGGGAGACAAGATAATAGACAATAAAGGTTTAAAGCGGCTTTGCCATTTTTTGGTTCCTTTAACATGTCCAGGAAAAGCTTTAAGCTTCTATATTGTCAGCCTCATGTTCTTTCTGGAAAGGTCAGGACAACAATTTCTTGTAACTGCTAATACAGCCTGTTAGGAAGTAGTTACAAAGCCTTCAGAGCCGAGGTATTTTTAGAACCGATCGCAGTCCAAGTGATGTGATGATATCTGTCGTTCAGCTGTCCATTGTAAACGATATTACCAGCAGAGTATCTTCTGAGTTAATGTAAATGGCTCTCTGGGATTTGTATTTGTGATTACTTAACATGATTATGTTTGTGTTTATGATTCACGACATTCTTCCCAAAGTAGCAACATGCTAAACAAAACATCCTGTTCATTGAAGCGGGGTGTCAGTAAACAAACAACAGCTACAAAGCAGCACCTTGGGTTTTATGTATGCAAAGGATAAATAGCATCAGTCTGGAGGATTTTCAGGGCACAGTGCAAACGCTGCTTGTTTCATGTCTTTTCTGAGTCTATCTGACATCCCACTATGCTGGCTGCACAGAGCTCAGTTCCTAATATGGTGTCAATTCCTAACAGTAAGCCTTTGTGGTTTGTTTCAGAGGAAGTGGGCCCAGACAGTGAGTCAGAAGTGAAAGAGTAAAGATGGAAGTTCAGAGGGTCTATTCACATAATCACACTGCATGTTCTCTGCTCTGAACATACTGTGTGTCAGGATTCAGAAAGGCTCTAACTATCCCTTCTCTGTCCAGTTAAATAGATAAATATTGGCCCCCAAAAACCATTGTCTTCTGAAGTTGAGTTAAAGCTGTACATGAAAGTGCCAGCAAGAACCAGAAGTCTCCCACAAACAGGCCTGCTGTTCTCTGTGTGGTGGTGACATTAATGTATGTTCATATGTGAGAACAGGAAATGGCTCTCCAGGGGCCTGGAAAAAAAGGCATAGGATAAAGAAAATAGTGGAGGGAAGGAGAGCAGGACATGGAGCAGAGGGCTGCGTTTCTAATTTCCTTTGTAATTTGTGTCTGTTTTGAACCGTCAATTGCTGTGCATTCATGGAGTAAATACATTTTTCTCTGCCTCATCAAGGGCTATTGTGCTCACAAATCCATTGTTCTTGGCAGGTCATGAATCAGTTTACATGACCAACCCAAGGATATGAAGACTTCTTTTCTTGAAAGCTAACTTTTAAGTCTTAAGGAACAAGACTTGACAACTCTCCTCTCTCTATAATAATGGAGTAGACTCTAGTGGCTAGCATAGCGTCATTGCTCTGACCACAGAGGAAAATATCTGAATGGGCCATGCCCTACTTCTTACATCTTTAAACAGCTGTAGTCTTTGAAACTTGTTGCTTTGTGTAGCAACAAAATGTTGTGTTGTGTGTGTGTGTGTGTGTGTGTGAGTGTGAGTGTGTATAACAAAAAGATCAGTGTGTGAGTCTGCCTGCGCACTCTTGGTTTCCAGCCATCACAGAAAGTTTGCTAGATAGGCTGGGTTTACAAACAGTGCAGCCCAAGGGAGGGGGAAACAATGGTTCCTGTGCAATTAACTCTTCAGAATAGCCCCCTGAAGTCCTGTTAGCAAGGTGGCTGCAGGCAGGCAGGAGTAATCCAACACATTGGCTACTGGCTCCTTACTGAAATGTGAGAACAAAGAGGGCTTTTAGCCCTCTATAGCCCAAACCACAGCAAGCTGCACCTCCGCTAGATCACCACTCAGCAATTAGGACTGCTAACTCAAGTCTATGTGTGTCTGTGACTGTGTATTGAGCATACTACAGCTTCTTTATATGATGTCTCTGTTCCTCTCTCTCTCTCTCTCTCTCTCTCTCTCTCTCTCTCTCTCTCTCTCTCTCTCTCTCTCCCTCTCTCTCTTTTTTTTTAAACC
>VUQI01060337.1:18452-32303 GCA_015106735.1 Paratilapia polleni | reverse complement strand
TTTTTTTGGCTTCTCAGTTACTCTCTTCACCACTTCCTAACCTCACCTCTCTCTTCTTTGTTCATTTTAAGAAGTACTTTTTCCCCATCTACACTCAGTTTTTTTTTTTTTGCAGTTGAATATAATTATATATTTGACCCTCAGGTAGGCTCAGACTAGTTTTGACATGAATAATCCCATGGGAATATGGGTTTAAGTCAAATTTCTTCACTGCTCCACTTTCTTTTGACGTTTCTTTATTTTCATGATTTTTTTTCTTCATTTTAACTTTTTAAGCTGTCATTGGTTTGAGTTTTTCTATTCCCAAAGGATGCAGTAAGAAAAAAAGTGTGTGTGTGTTTTACCCATATCTGAGTCCATGTTAGCACTATAAAGCACTATAAAGCAAAGCATATTTATATTTATATAGCAGTTCAAGTGATATTTTTTATCACTTGAACTGCTCAGTAATTTCTTAGCACAGTTGATTTGTTTTGTCTATAAGATTTATATGAATACCATAACCTCCCTGAGCCCCAAGCTGACATATTGAAATCATTATTTTCTGTCCAACTGCCTGTCCAAAATCCAACAAATTCCAATAGCAGTAGTTTTCATATCAAATTTTCACACGTGAAACTTGAAAATGTGTTGTTTTTTTCCCCCTTATACAGCAGCCCAACAGTCCTGCAAGTCATGTGGATCATTTTTGTAGTTTGTGGTGGTGGTGTGCTCTGGAAAGAGGTGTTTCAGTTTTTTAGCTTACTTCCAATGATGAAAGATAAGTGGAACCAAGAGAAGTGGAACTCTGTTAGCAGGTATCAAAATTTAAATAAAAGATCATTTGTTTTTTTCACCACTGCCAAAAACTTTTTTCTTGTGGACCGACCTGGTGTCCAACTGTTGTGGGCATATACCACACAGAGTAAAATGTGGCTACGTCACATTTGTGAAGTCCTGTTATGAAGCCTCGAACTGAGTGTTTTGGTTTTAAAAAGCAGATGTGATGAGTGAGGGGCGGAGCTGACTGTGAAACCACAAGCTCATTGCTGACAACTTGTGATTGATAAGTCTTTAACCAGTAAATATATCCTGGATACTCCTCCTTGTATCAAGGAGAAAGACCATAATTTATTAAATGGACTTAACGTTTTAATCAGTATGGTCCAAAACTAGTGACCGTGCCCACATAGCTATCAGGAAAGTGTTTTCTGAGGTCACAGAGCAAGGAAGCCGGGGTCCATTTTCCCATAGACTTCTGTACAACCAGAAGTCTTTTGCGACCACAGGAGTTACCTCCTGATGGTCATCAAAAGGAATGCAGGTTTAGGGCGCTGGTTCTCCAGCAAAGGTCCATTTTTGCTGCATGTCATTTCCCTGCTTGCTCTCCTGTGTTTCTTGTCTTTCTATCCACTGTCCCTGTCAGAATAACAGCAAAAGGCCCAAAAAATATAGCTTGAAAAATCAGGTTCGGTACTGGTTTGTTAGCAACTGCTACATGTCTTTTGCCCAAATTTTTTGTTGTATTTTTCAATAAGTGTAGGTAATGGAAGTAACAGTGAACTGCACTGTGCTCCTCTACAGTCTGTAATAATATTCTCGGCTGTTTCTGTCATGGCAAGCAAAGGCTTGTCGCTGATTTTCTTTGTAAGTGCCAGTGTTGGTGTAGCAGATGCAAATGAAAAACTCAGAAAATGGAACTCGCTCGGAGTTCAAATGCAGTACAGGCTTTTCCTGCCATGACAGAGACCACTTGGTTTGTTGGGCTTCTTAAAGGAGCAGAAGTTCCCAAATTGACCTGCATTTTACTGCCTTCAGGGTTTGTTCAGACTGACCTGACTTCAGTAAACTGTGTGACCTGAACAGTGTACTTTTGACTGTGTTAAGCCTGATATTGGAGCCATTTCTTAGTGCTTTGTTAGCTAACACCATGATCAAGTATGTGCCTTGTGCCTTGTTGACTTACTAGCAAAATAAACAGAAGTGTATTTGCTTGAAGTTACAAGAAAAGCTAGCCTGTCTCACTCTGTATGCAGAAGTGTTGCACATGATGGGATGAGTTGAGATAAAGCCAGATTCTGCTCATTCTCTGGTCTCTTCTGTGTTTCTCTCCTCATTATTTTTTATCAAGCAGCACATTTACATACAGTATGCACCCTGAACTCATGACTATAGAATAAAGAGAGAGTGCAGTGGAAGCCTTTGTTATAGTTTGGTTTAAGGTATTGGCACTATACAGCTTGATTTTTCTTCTGTCTTTGTTTAAGAACAGCATTAACCCAGCTTACATTAATAGGCCCTTGCATTTGTATCGCTGCGGCAGTCCTGCAGATAAGCTTTTCAAAAGAACAAAAGAATGAATACCATTACCACTCATCTGTCTTCTTCACTTTTATTGACTGCCTTGCAGTGCACCACAAAAGATCAAAACAGTGGCTAAAGGCTGTTGCCCTAAAATGCCCCTCAGGCCCTTTTTGTCCCCTGCTGCCTCCCAGCCTGGGTCATTAATACATCACCTTACCGCCTCCATTACTACCGTCCTCTACTCAGAGGGCATTTAGTCGCCCACAAGCAGTTCAGGGACCAACTGCTAGAGTCATGGTGTCAAATGGTATCCTGAAATGAGTGCAGACAGTGTTTGTGTGTGCAGGAGAAAGCATGACTGTGTGTGATTGTGAACACTTGATACTACTTTAACACACAAAGCACACACAAAGCTTGGCATTTCTTGTAAAGAAACTCCAGCTCATGTTAAAGGTCTTACTGGTAATCTTTTTCAATACATTAAATTGGCCTTTAAATATCCTTCTCTGTATATCACACCTAACATGTTTGTGTCTGTGTTTACTGGACTGTTTATTGCTATTTTAATTTAGATAGCTGCTGTAATCTTGTCTTTGAACATGAGATTCAGGATGGATGATCTGATTAAGTTTTGAGGTGTGTGTTCTGTATTAAATCTGTGTACTACAAAACTATAAAAGCTAACTAGAGATCAATTAGTGTTTGATTTAAAAAATTAAGCAATCAAGGAAATGAATTTAGAAGCTATTTTATTAAAACTAAATTGAGACGTTACAGTAAAATCAAATGTGTTTCTTTGTCTCACATCATTGTTAACTAAATACATTTTGGTTTTGGACTGTTGATGGGATGCAACTGCTAATCTGATGCTATCATCTTTGCTTTCGTAAACTTTAATCAGTATATTTCAGTATGCTATGTTCCAAATAATTAGTTATTCAAGATAATAACAATGATTGTCTTCAGATTAGTCCAAAATGAAAAGTAATTGTTAGCTTCTCCTGATAAAATTAGGCTTCTTATGATTTGGAAATATGGAATTTGAAACAGTTAAATGCTGGTCTCAGTATCTACAGTTTTATATCTAAAACTGTTTCTACAATTTTATAATATGCCTATAATAATGTTATGGTAACTGCATGTTTTGTTCCACTTGAAACACACGCACCCAAGAGCCCTGGGTGTGTCTTTGTTTCTGGGTGTTGACTTTGTTTCTGTGTGTGTGTTTGTGTGTGTCGGTGTACGAGGACGCGCTCGCACATTTAGAGTGTTTGCATTTAATCTTGTGCTGCCAGCTTAGAGCGGCATTTCTCTCCGGAGATTAGAGGATGTTCAAGGCACTGCTGTGGAAATAGTCTCTCTTTCAATCTCTACACACACACAAAGAGGCAAGACAAAGTGTCTGTTTGCTGTGTTGGTGTGTTTGTTTATGTCAAGCAAGTGATAAAGCACTGCATTAGACCATGGCTAATATGATTTTATAAATACTCAGACCAGGGATTAAATAATGAGCCATATGGTCATTAGCGTTGATGGCATTATTAATGTTTTTGTGTTGAGTATTTAATTTTACTTGTTACTAAGAAAAGCCACAGCACAGAGTATAATTTAATTTAATAAATCAAAAAGATGTGATGTACAGATAAAAAAAATCCTTCACTTATTATGACAGAATTAATTTATATATAATTGCCCAAGGGGATTTAAGTGTTTATTGGAAAAATACTTGGCTTTTACTGAAGCCAAGTCCAACCTCCTTATGACTGAGTCACATCAGTGGTAATAAAAATGTCTGTGTATGATTTCCACAGAACCTTTTTCAGTCGGTCTCACAGAAAGTAAAGTCAGTTTCCTGCTGCCACGTCTCAATTTACACAGGTGCTGCAATGTTATGTCAGATCTGCTGGGTTTAAGAGCTCTGCTCTCGCCAAATAGCAGCTCCAAATGTCTGTGTGTATTAACATGGCTGTGTTTGAAAGCTGTGGAAGCGCAGCACAAATTCAGATACTTCACTCTAACCCTGTGATTAAACACTCGCGCAGACACAAGCAGTTGGCGTGTCACTGCAGTATGTATGTGTAATATATGGTGCACGAGAAGGTGGATCAAAGCTCGATTAACTTTAGGTCTTCTGCCTCATTCTGTGTTTATTGGCTGGCTTAGAGCTTCAAGTCTGTCATTAGCACAGAGTAAATGAGCCTCGCTAAAGACTCTGTCTCTCCGCCAGACAGATAGAACCAATGTTAGCGTGGGATGAAAACGGTTTAATGAGCAGCAGATAATCGAGAGAAATTAGATCTATATGAAGCTCCTTGTGACATTTTAATCCACTGTAGGCTCTTGAGGTATTCTCTGAGATCCACGGCACGGCTGTCTCCACCTAACTTGTCATGTTGATACAGTGCTTCTCTCTTACTGTTGTAAGAAGCAGCCTAGTTTCAAGTAACAATACCACTGAGCTTTAATTATCAGCTCAACCTGTCAACTTGACAGAGGTTCCCTCTGAAAAGTTGTTTGACCCGGTGGCAGCTGCCTGCAGAGGAGACCAGGATACAGTTTATGTCAGATTAATGAAAGGACAGCACTATATTCCAGCAGCATTAATGTAACACTAAAATTTTAGTCACTGGAAAATGGTTCCCTGTTAAACTTTGATCGAGTCAGGCAGAATGCAAACTGTTTAACGCATAAATGTGACACAATATGGGTACGTTATTCTTCAAGGAACCAGGTAACATATAAGTCAAACACTTTGTGTTTCCTTGTAAGGCCTGTACATGGAAATCCTTCCATTAATTGAAAATTAAGATGTACATCCCATCTAGAGGGAGTCTCAGCTCCACTTACTTTACTTACATACTGTACCTTATAATCACTTTATATGGATCAGGATCCCAAATTGGCTGCTGGCCTGCAGCTGATAGTTCCTTACGTAAGTGAGAGGAAGAGGCCTCAGATCCTGTTTATGTCCTGCACAGAAGCAGTTCTCCATCATCAAGGCCTTTAAGCAGCCAGCTAATAATTATTCCTTCACTTGTTTCTGTCTCTGCAGTTTGTATGCAACCACCTGGTGTGCAGCACGGATACCTGCTGAACCAGACCAACTGGGGCTCTTTCCCCCCCGGCACCCTGTTAATATATGGCTGTGAGTCCGGATACACTGCAGATGGATCCACAACCATCATATGTACCACTTCTGGATCCTGGTCCCATGAACCGCCACATTGCATCAAAAGCAACGGTAAACAAGGCTCAAAAATACAAATATACATGTGGTAAAACTGACAGGCAATGTAATTTCGTGCTTTTTGAAATAGTGTACTGTCTGTTTTGTGGTCAAAATCCTCATTTTTAGCTGATTTTGCTCATATGAAAGCCAAGTCCAAATTATTCCATTTTCCTTTACTCTGATAAAAACATACAAAGGTTTTTACAATGTGTACGTGCTTATGTAGGTGGGTGTAGGCTTGGAGGATTTTTAGGCTATTTGATTGTATTACTGTACTTGTATCCTGTGTCTTGGATACATATTTGTATTTTATACTTTGTTTACTTCGTGAATGAGACATTTGTTAATATCGTCCTAATAAGTCAACTTTTATGACTTCTGAGGTTGACCGTGTGCACATAAGACATATGACTGCGCCAAATCTGAAGTGTCACATCAATGTGGTACTACACAGTATCATAACAGCAAGTTCTCCATGACAGCTAGCAGAGAACCCTGGGAAAATTCAGCTTAATCCTGAGCATTCAACCCAAAGGAATCAAATCTGTCCACAGGTAGAAATAACAGCAAACACATTTTCAACAACAACCATAAAATCTCTCTTGCCTCTCCCTCCCTCCCTCTTTCTCTCTCTCTCTCTCTCTCTCCAGTGTGTTCGCCCCCTACTGAACCAGAGAACGGGGGCTACCGCTGTCACCCATCTCCCTGCCGCCGTCTCATCGACACCACAGTCATCGAGTACTTCTGTGACGAGGGTTACGCACTGAAGGCAGAGTACAAGTTCCTCACCTGCCGAAATGGCGAGTGGGACCGTCCCATGCAGATTAGCTGCCGACTCACACAAGGTCTGCCATCTCTGCTAACCTCTGTGTGTTATGTCTTTGTTCATGAGCACACACGACCTGATGCAGGTATGGTAAAGTCAGCAGGTCACATTCTCACTTCCTCTACGTCTTGTTTTGTCCCCTCAGAGAAGGAGCCGAGCTCTCCTCTGGGTATACCTGCTCTGTCGATTGTGGCGTCCACAGCCAGTTCAGTTCTTCTCATCCTGCTTTTAGTGGTGCTGTTTGTTCTTGTACAACCAAAGCTCAAGTCCTTCCATCACAACAGGTAAGGATGCATATACATTACTGTAGTCTCATACCAACCATACGCCAAATACTTCACAATAAAAAATTTGTTGTTCAATCGTGTAGTTTCTCAATAGACTGAAAGGCATTTTTAGTTGTGGCTTCATGCATAAAATTCATGACTTCATGTAACATTTCAGAGTGTATTTTTTTAAGACAGATGAATAAATTGTACTTATATCCTTGTTGCAAAACTAGCCTGATCTCTCACTCACTCACCTCTTCTTAATGGACTCCATTGTAAAGTTGGTTACAGGGAAGTTGCTCCTCTTCCTCAGATAACATCAGTAAAATAGGTCAATAAAGTGTGATTACCTGAGACTACATCACCCCTTAGATTTGATCACATTTTATGGCCCGATCCAGAGCTTTCAGCCTCCATATTGCTCTGTGTTTTGTTTGTTGAAAATACATAAATGTAACACATCAACCTTCCACTTCTTATATGGAAACTGTTGAAAGCTTTGCCTCTCACTATTTCATGAATTAAGACAATCTTTCTATGGAAACACCTATCATTCCGACATATTAGTTGTTCATGTTTGACTAGTTGCGCAGGTTTCTTGAATACCTTAGAAATGATTCAACCTATGAAATGAGTTAATGTCATCACAGTAATTAAATGGCTCTGCTGTGGCTCTGTGATAAAAAGGACAGCAGAGTTTGATCTAATGCTCATTGGCACACTTTCTGATTGTGGCGTGGCCCCGAGGGTTTAGTGTAGCCTGCTATAAAGGGATTGTACAGTCAACACTGATCACCTTAGAGGTTCTGCTGCACCATGCAACACACATGACTTTCAGCTTGAACATGGACCTAGTTTTGTGATCCACCTTGTCCACACTTTTCATTCTTTCTTCATGGATTTTTATCAGGAGGGAGCAGGGAGTGTCAGGCCAAACCAGCTCCATCATGGTAGAGGGCATCCAGGTGACACTGCCCTCCTACGAAGAGGCAGTATACGGAAGCAGTGGACCGTGTGGTGCTTCCGGTCCTCCTCCTCCTTCTCCATCACCGCCACCAGCTCCTCCAGAGTCTCGAGTCCCAATTGTGCTCTCTGAGGGGCTTCCTCAGGGGGCCACAGGAGGTCAAAGCTCTGGGAGAACCCGCCACCACAGAGACTTAGACTTCTGTCTCCCATCCACCTCCTCGTCCTCATCCTTCTCCTCTCGCCGTCATGCAGAGACGGTGCTGGTTCACCAGGTCCCCTCTTCCTCCTCCTCTTCTTCATCATCATGGGCTAGAGAGCACCCCGGGGGTGCATGCGCAGGTCCCCTACCTCTCCGTAGAGACTCTGAGAGCAGCGACCAGCACAGCCTGCTTTCTGTTACCTCAACGGATGAGTTTTGTGATGGTAAGACGAAGCAGTCTGCTCTTATTCCTCAGATTTTTAGGTTGTAGCTGCATTGGTCTAACTGTAATAATAAGATGCACAAAGTCATTCATACACAACTTTTTGTGGCTAGTGAAGAGAAGAAACACCTTTCAAGACCAGAAAAGAGTGAATAGAAATTTTAGCCCATATATTGTATAGACTCAGTTACATCTAAAGACTCTGAATAAAGACAGAGGAGCATTTTAGATTAAAAACTCACCCTCTCTGCGTTGGATTAGGTTTGTAAAGTCAAATAACTGAATAATTTCAATAGTTTTTTGTGGAGGATAGCAATAACAAATAGCCAGCGTGATGCCTCTCTAATACATATCCTTGGCTTTTATTTTTGATAGAACATGTACAGTGCAAAGCAGGGACAAGAGTCGACAAGACCAACAACGACAAATGAATAACAATCATGTAGACTTTGATATAATATGCTGCATGTGTGGTGGGTTGAGGGCTGCACTAAGAACGACCCTTTAGGTGTTGCTCGTTTCTCACACGACTCTTCTCTTCCCTTGCAGATATTCCCCTGTTGAAAGAAGCATGAAGCCTGCTGGCCTGCTATCAGCATCAGCAGCAGAGGCCCTCTTTCCCTATCTCTCGCTGCTGGCCAGAACTGACTGTGGCTGTCAACCTTCTTGCCCCGACTCCTCCTACTTGCCCCACAGCACCCAGCAGAGAAAAGACTAGAACTATGCCCTATCCCCATTGCAATCTCTTTTGCCATTGCTACCCATGCAGAGCAAAGCTGACAACCAATACCAATACTGCACTGTAAGCAATTATGGAGCTCCACAGGACCCACCTGCTGGATCAAACTAAAGACGAGCCAGACAAACAGAGTGGTGCCAGCTCAACTTAAATCCTGTAGATCCTGTGTATATGAGTAAAAAAACATACCTGAGTCAAGGTTGTGTACTATAGGCTATGTATTACTATACACTCGCCTCCACCCAGATTAATTTCTCTATATTAACATTGCTCACGGAGGCTTCTTCTTTGAAGGCTACAACAATCGAGACGTGTCAGCTCTCTCTGGGATGACCACGGACACAAAAAATAAAATAAAATAAGATGTGATTTTTCGCTCCCGATGCTGTTCGCACTCAGTCTTCCCGCCGTACTTGAAAAGTTGTGAGTGACGCCCAAGTTCCTTGTGAATGCTGCATGTAGTTTTCAGTTATTTGCTGTCACAGTATGGTGACACGGTGGCCCACTCTGAATGAAGCATGAAGCCTCCTCTGACTGTCTCTAGCTTATCTGTGCATCCGGTTGGCATCTAACGTGTGGATAAGTAGGAGCGACAACCACTTCACGAAACCTAAAAGCAGGGCGCACCAAATCACAACTATAAAAAGACCCGCTTCTTTCTTTTTTCTGTTCCTAGCTGCACCCGGCATCTGGAAGCCGCTCCTTTTGTCGCAGGAGTGGGATTGATTGGTGTTTTGGATCCAGGACTGCGCTACACGTCTTAACTGTACAGAGAAAGAGAAACAAAATGCCACATTTTATCTGAGCTGAAGAGTGAGTTGTTGTTGAACAAAGTGATTTGGCACGAGAGAAATTTAATTTCTTCCCGTTGTATTTATTGCGTGGTGTGTGTGGCTCGGTTTGCTTTAAGTTGCTGAATCTGAATGCGTGTGTGCGCGTGTGCGTGCATGTTTATGTGTCAGCGAGCCAGGAGAGGACATGTCCTCATATGGTTAGGCCTTGATGCAGCCATTTCCTGATTCGCCTCTCTTCTGATCCAAGGCTGGCCTCACAATGTCCCTGTCAGTCACCATAGGAAAACATCCCTCCCAGCATTGAATAAGTCACATGAACAAATCAGCGTCACTTCAGGCGTCGAGTCCACAACACAATGTGTGTATTATTCATCCGCTCTCAAGCTAGAATAGTTATTATGTTCTGCTGAATGGCTGTAAAACACGAGTCTCCTTAGAGGAATTGGCTCACACCCATCTTCACACTGAACTGAAGACTCTCCACTTTTGTGCATTATTGACACAAACTGCAACTGGTTGCAGTGAAATAAATAAGAGTTTTGCTATAAATATATAAATATATATACAGCACCCTGTCACATGTACTCACTCACCCCTCGAATGCCAAGTGCAAGTTTAAGAGAGAATCATGTTATTCTGTGAGAAGTCATCCTCTGTTTTCGTTGCCACTTGAAAAGCTTTGGTGGTTGAGCTGGTCACCCTGACAACAGCATGACTCGGATGGGTCCTGAGAGCTACTTTATAAGCTTAACTGCCTAGAAAAAAAAACAACAACACAGCAGCCAGTCTGAATTTTCTTTTCTCAGTTTTATTTTATTTGGCATTTGTCTGTCATGTCAATGGCTACATTATTAATGCAAACAAATGTTGCCTTAGACTTGTACATTTTCTTTCCTTTCTTTTTATTTTTGTTTTGATGTATAATCTTAAGCCTCCACATTGGTTGCACCACAGTACTGCAACATGTTCTGTTTTCCTGATGGCCTTACTCTATTTTTTTTTTCTATTCTATGCATAAAACTGTCTTTGTGTATGTATCAATGAGTTTACATTTGTTGTGGACACGACTAAATGAATGTCCATCCTTCTCTGTCCTCCCCTAGCTTTTCCAGCTACTGTGATGATGATGATGATGATGATGGTGAACCTGTAAGCACCTATGTTTCATTTGCCCCTGGCTTCTGTTTTCCTTACAAGGCATTAAAAAAATAATGGGAATGGGGCAAAAAACTGAAATAATTTGCATTCAGAAGCACTGTTGTACGGTGTTGCTTCCCGGTTTTAAAAACATCTGGATTTTTCTTTTTTTGGTTTCAATGCTTTCAGCTTTGTTTTTTCCTCTGTACATGGCAATGGGTGTGAAGATAGTAATTTAATATTTGTATAAAGTTTAATTTAATTTTACAGTGTGTATATAACTTTCTAATTAAAGCTTTCTTTTGAATGTGGAAGGTGACGTGTCATTTATTCAAGTCTATACGTGCAGGTCCACAGTCGTGTTATTGAGTCTGTGTACTTCCAGGAAAATATTGATCACATTTTGGTGTCAAGACATTTCCAGTGCAATGTGCATCCGCTTGTGTTACTCGGAACATGATTCATTTTCCTGTGGATTGGAAAATGGAATACCTGAACACATGGATGGCCAGCTCCAGTTTGAATGAATGCACAAGCAGTCTTGATATTTTTAAAGTTGCTTCTAGTGTGCCTAATAGGGCTGTGCAATGAGTCGAATTTTAATTTCAATTACAATTTTGGCTTCCTGCAACTATTAAAACAAGACAATGAAGCAAAACATTTCTTTGCTTTACTTTTGCCTCTCCATAAAAGTCCACTTCACAGCCTGTTGCAGGATTACTTTCTTTGTTTTTTCAGTTGATTAGAAATAACGTTCAGGGACATGCACTTAATTTAAAAGACAAGGTTGTTAATTGTGATCTCAATATTGACCAAAATAGTGATTTTTTTTTTTCCATAATCCACATTGGGTGGTACTGCATCTCCTTCAACAATGTAGAAATAAAAGTTAAACATTTACTAATCGAAACTGAAAGTACACGTACTCTTGGTCAAAGGTTATCATAGTTTGTTTTCATTCATGTGTTTCCTGCTTTGGTTGATTAGACTGCCTGAGTAGCTTAGCCTCCTTTAAAGCTGTGGTATTTCCTTTTTATAGCCTGTTTTGTCTGCTAGAATTTTGTAAAAATGATTCCTCCTGGATCAGCTTGCAGTTTATTATTATTATGTCCTTTCTCCTGCTGCTGTACTAGTGTTATGCCACTGAGCCTTATTAAACGACACAATATTGCTTGAAGAGAAATAGGTTATATTTTGTGTAGTTGCTGAGTGACACTTAGTGGCCAGACACAGTAACTGCAGCAGTCGGATTAGTGACGTCATCTTCGCATACATTATCCCCGCACTTCGGGTTTTTTCGTGTTCTGCAGTGTCAGGCTGCGTCAGTGGTCACGTGGGTTGTTTTCGCGCCCCCTCCCTGAAACAGCTGAGGCTCCATTTTGTTTTATTCTGGAGTTGGCGCTTACTGTCGTCGGTCCGCAAAAAGCAACTGCAACTGCAACTTTCTTAAAGGTACGTCTACAGTTATTGAACTTCTTTATAGCGACAAATATTATAGACAGGTATTATTACTTTACATTATCTGGTTAATTCGTTATCTTTGGGCCGACGGTTGGCTGCCTACCGTTGCCAGAACGGCCTAAAGGCCTAGTCACATAAGTAGGTCATTTGCATTCCTCTGTGGCTTTGTTAGCTAGATCCGTAGAAATTAACGCCAGTGTTCTGCTTGTAGCTAATTAAACGTTACCGTCGTCATGAGTGGATGTCGGATTTTCATCGGGCGGCTGAGCCCCTCGGCCAGAGAGAAAGACGTGGAGAGATTTTTCAAAGGATACGGCCGCATTCGAGATATCGACCTGAAGAGAGGCTTCGGCTTTGTGGTGAGTCACTCTGAGCGAAAGTAGGTCAGGACGGTTTACCGGCATTTAAATATGCTCAGGACAAAAGGCACAAGTCTGCATTCAAATATATACTTTATATTTAATTTCATAGCACCGTTCTGCTCATTTCAGCATGCTCCCATAGGATTAATCACGTTTTCATGATATCACGGCCTACCTCTTGTTTGCTGACACACCCACAAGCAAAGACATGGTGCAAAATCGAGAATAGTTTTATGTGCCTGGAGTTTCTGCATGCCAGAGTCATCGGTATAGCAATGAAATATTGATCTGAGACTTTATAATGAGCGTATGGTGAAATTAAACTAAATTTTAGATCATGCTTCAAAATAACTAAAGTGGCCACTTTCTTTTAGAAGGACTTTGTCAGGGTTTTAATGCGTACAAAACTTTACAGGGGCTCCCAGAGAGGATTTGGCCTTCCCCCAATGGAAAAATCACCAGGATTGAAATAAAATTCTTTTTTTTTTTTTTTTTTTTGTTAACCATTTATTTTTAACTGCATTTATTCAAGGTTAATCACATTTTTGTTTAAATAAATGGCCCGGGATAGCAGAAAAATGCAATGCATGAGTTCTGTTAAGTAAGGTAACACAGACTCATTGCTTTCACTAGAGTATACACTCACCACCCACTTTATTAGGTACACCTTGCTAGTACCGGGTTTGACCCCCTTTTGCCCTCAGAACTGCCTTAATTCTTTGTGTCACAGATTCAACAAGGTGCTGGAAACATTCCTCAGACATATTGAGATGATAGCATCACACAGTTGCTGCAGATTTGCGCATTCATGATGCAAATCTCTCGTTCCACCACATCCCAAAGGTGCTCTATTGGATTGAGATTACACACACCATTACACTACCACCACCAGCCTGAACCTCAGATACAAGGCAGGATGAATCTGTGCTTTCACATTTTTCCGATCTTCTATTGTCCAATTTTGGTGAGCTTGTGCGAATTGTAGCCTCAGTTTCCTGTTCTTAGCTGACAGGAGCGGCAGTTGGTGTGGTCTTCTGCTGCTGTAGACCATCTGCTTCAAGGCTCAATGTGTTGTACATTCAGAGAGGCTCTGCTGCATACCTTAGTGGTAATAAGTGACTGTTTGAATTACTACTGCCTTCCTATCATTGCTTGCATGGCCATTCTCCTCTGACCTCTGGCGCCAACAACAACTTGCCACATTCAGAGTCAGGTAAATCGCCTTTCTTCCTCATTCTGATGCTCGGTTTGAACTTCAGCAGGTCGTCTTGACCATGTCTACAGGCCTAAATGCATGGAGTTGCTACCATGTGATTAGCTGATTTTTGTAACACCATAGCTATCGTCTGGTGAAAATCACCCA
>VUQI01060337.1:0-15793 GCA_015106735.1 Paratilapia polleni | reverse complement strand
GTCCCGTTGTGTTTTTTTTTTTTTTTTGGTTTTTTTGGTTTTTTTGGTTTTTTGGTTTTTTTGTTAAGAAGAGAAAAAAGAAAAGCTCACGACAAGCCTCTAAAAGCTGCAAAAGATCACAAATGTTATCACCTCCAACAGTCTGCTTCCAAAAATACACATTGCAATTTTAGAATGGCTGCTAAAAACAACACTCTGTTACTGAAATTAGATCAATAACAGATTTAACTCGTAATATGTGTCAATAAGCCCAAATTGTTCTTTCAACATCATTGCTCTGATTAATCTGCATCTCATGCAGTTCATTTATGATGCAAAGAGCAGCAGCAGCAGCAACAACAAAACACTTAATTTGTTCCTGTTTTCAAATTTTAACCAATTCTTCACCCCTTTATTTGCCAGTCATATGGAAGAGCTCGCTTATGGTGGAGTTAACCCCTTCTGGGTCCTTCTGTCTGGGTTGAGCCTGTGGTGTCAGCCAGTCTGTCCTACTCCTAGTTGATGCCTGCTGGTCATGTGAGCGCTCGCTCCACACTAGAGGCGCTGGCGGCCCCTTCGCTCGCTCGCAACGCCTGATGTGTGGTTGAGAGCGAGAGAGAGGAAACAGAGAGTTGGCAGAGAGAAAGCAGACGAGAGAGCGAGAGTCGATGGTGATGGTGGTGGCGTATTGATCGATGGTTCGTTAATTTGAGGGGCTTCGATCGATATCCCCCCTCCCTTCCCCCCTCTGGTGTTCCCGCACGTCGTGAGCGAGAGAGTGTGAATTCCTGCCAGGTGCCCGTGGATATAATCTGCTGTTTTCCCGGTTATGGTGGGCTCGGAGAGCCTGCGGCCCACCCCAAAGGGTTTCGCTCTCAGGTAGTAGTTTCCTCTCTTCCACCCTGTTCACTCTCTTTACTGAGGTGGGGTGCCGAGGCAGGGGTGGTCCCGGCGTGGAGCCCCGTGCCCTCCTTCCCAAGGAAAATGGGGCTCTGAGTGCCAAATGCTGCCCAGGCGGCGCCTCTGCAGTTCTTGCAGATGGTGTTCATCTCTCTGTAGTTGTAACGAGCGGTGTGTCCAAGGACCTCAAAGCTGTTGGAAGTACTCAGCCTGTCACAATTGGCTCGTATCTAAATTAACACACACTGAACTTCTTTTTTTTGCTTTTTGTTTTTTGTTTTTTGTTTTTTTTTGGTTTGGTTTGGGGTTTGTTTTTTGGTTTTGTTTTTTTTTTTTTTGTTTGCTTGTTTTTTGGTTTTTTTGGTTTGTTTTTCCAGTTTTGTACTTTTGTATAAAACACATTTTCTTGAAAGACTGGCAGGTTGAACAGACTCTGAGGTTCTTGGACTCATTCTCCTTATCTGCAGTAGTCTGTGTAGTCCTCTCAGAGAATCTAACCATCTCTCTTCAGTCCTGTTTATGTCTCAGCCTGTGCTTGTTTTCTGAGCTGCTCTGTAAACTGACCAAATTTTGCATGTGTAGGACCTGAAAGATTTCATGAGACAAGCTGGAGAGGTGACTTTCGCAGACGCACATCGCCCCAAGCTCAACGAAGGGTAAGACCATTAACTGGTGAATAATATATGTAAGGGGGAAAAAAAATACCATCCAGTTTATAACAAAGAGGGGAAAAAAGGTTCTGACTAATAATGTGTCCTGTTATTTTTTTTTTTTTTCAGGGTGGTTGAGTTTGCCTCTCACAGTGACCTGAAAAATGCACTTGACAAACTGTCTGGAAAGGAAATCAATGGCAGGAAAATCAAGCTCATTGAAGCCGCCAAGAAAAGGTGTGTTTATGGGAAAACTGTTCACTTCAAATTACATCGTTACATATGAAAGATGTCAGCTGATATATGGCCGATGCACTGTGCACAGATGGATTCTTTTTTTTACAAAAACAAGTCTGCTGTCAAAATAAATCCAACCAGTTGTAATAAATCAATGCTTCTGTCAAAGGACTGCATTTGCTTTCATGAAGAAAAAGTGCTAATGCGGCAGGACTCTCAGGGATTATTAATGTCAGGCTGACAGTTTTGCTTACTCAGAATAGTTTATTCTTTCAGTATTGTTTTATTAACATATTAAGCTGTTTTCAATGAGGCATTAGACATAACTGATTCCAGATGGTCTCTTACTATTTTCTTAACTGATTGTTTTCTCAATCATCTCTTTGAAAATGCTCAGTTATATATATCCATAACCTAAGATGAAGCATTCAGAATCAAAACAAGCATCAGATCCTCATATTTGAAAAGCTGGAAGCAGCAAAATCGTTTTTCATTTCATTTATCAGCTGACTCATTGAGTCAGCTTTTATAAAAACTGGTATAAAGTTGTCTTCATTCTTTCTTTGTTTTTTGTTTTGTTTTTTTCTTCCCTCCCAGGTCGAGAAGTCGCTCACGGTCTGAGAGCTCCTCTCGTTCGAGGTCCCGTTCCCGTGGTCGTTCTGCATCTCGCTCCCCCAGGCGCTCCCGCAGCCCTGCCAAAGCCCACAACCGCTCCCGCTCCCGTAGCGCCTCACCTGCTGGTGGCACCTCCTCTCCGACCTCCAAAACCAAGGACCCTGCCAAACGCTCTTCCAAGATGAGCAAGTCGGCCACTCCGCCCTCCCCTGCTCCTGCTCAGAGAGCCTCCGTCTCCCGTTCGCGTTCGCGTTCGCGTTCACGCTCCCGCTCTCGTTCTCCTTCTACCGACAGCCAGCGCTAAAGGCTGGGTGTAACTTACTGAGAATCAACAGAAGAAAGAGCTTGTTTCATCAGTAGAATCAGCTTTGAGGATCTGGCACACTGGACCTCTCTGTGAAAGCGTTTTCCTCCAGCTTTCTCCTGTCTGGACTTTTCATGTGACTATCCCCTCATTTTTCCACATTTCCACAGATGTTTTATCAGACATGAACATCCACACTGGGTCATCTTGAACAGATGTTATTGCACAGTGATGTTGTTTATGTCCTCTCCTTCATCGCCCAACAAAGTCTGGACTCATATCAGTTAACAGTGGCTCGATTTCAGGTGCAGAAATGCAGCGCTGTTATTTCTCCTCACAAAACGCCCGAGTGAACCAGCGTCTCAATCAGTTACTGGGCCTGTAAATGAATCTCTCCACTATGATAAACTTTGAACAGGGATTCTGTTTTTCAGCAGCACTAAGCTGTGTTTGATAAGTCATGTGACCGCTTAATCTTCTGTGATACTTTTGCTCGTCAGTGGCAGAATTTCAGATATTTCTCAGTCCTCAGCGCTCATGTTTTCTGGTCCCTTTCCCCCTTTTGTTCCCCACTCTTATCTGACCTGTTTTACCTACCACAGCTGCTGCTGTATAACTTCTGATGCTTGCATGTACTTTTTGTTTCATCAAAATTTAGCATTGAACAATTTTTTTTTTCTTTTTCTTGTGCTTAAAACTCTGATGTAACTAGCACTGGCAGCTCCTCTATCAAGAATAGTTGTGTACGGTTAAGCACACTGGTCCACCAGTTAAACAGCTGTACAGTAAATTCACTTCATGTATCCTACATTTTCTTGCAGTGACTGTTTGTTTTAAGAGACATGATCCTCTCAAGGATAAAGTCAGCATTTTAATTTTACTTCTACAGTGGTTTTGCTTACAGAATGCAGTTTCTTCTGGCATTGTAATAAGTGTTTTTTATTTAGGGTTTGTGTTCAGGCTGCAGACTTTTGTTTAAATGTAATCCCGATGATAATTGTTGGTACTGTGGACAAGAGTTTGGAAAAATACATTTTTGTACATGAGGATTTTATTTTCAGTGAAAACTGATGGGTGTTTGTATGGTGTAGAAAGACAATAGACTTAAACAATAAAACAATTTTATTAAAACTGGATTTTGTTTTCATTAGTGCTTTATAAATAAAGTTTCAGATTATTATATAATGTAATAACCAAGAAATGTACGCTCTACAGGTTGTTGTAGTCACTTGTAGGCTTTTTCTTTACTGTGTTTGGAGCCTAAGATTTTAACATGAATAGAAATATATTTGTGGTGATTCATACAGTCCCCTCTGAAGTCTCTTTCAGTTCCTCTCCAGTGACTGCAGCCTGGTAAGTGTCTGTGGGTCAGACAGGCAAGTGTTAAAAACACAAAGAAAGATCTAGCACCCAAGTTGTTAAACTTGTGGGTAAATATTAACGGTCTGGTTATTGTTTGTAAAACACGATGTCTTTCACGGTTAATCTTTGATGGTTACTTTTGGCACTATTTTGCCTTTTTTTCCCCTCGGCAGACATTTTGGCATGTTCATGGAGAAAAAGAACTGGATGAAATCTTTAAGAAAGCTCATTCAGTGAAGCGACTATTTAACAGGACACAGCTATTGTAAATGTAGTGGTTCTACATGTGCTTTTCCTATAATGTGAAGTCCAAAGGTCTGCTGTGAAAAGGCCTAACGGCTCCCCATTGTAGCTTCAGAAGCCAGCAGGTGGCTAATACGAGTGCCACCACATTTTAAAACTACACATCAAAAAAGGCAGAAAACTAACAGTACAAGAGAAAATGCATTAGTAACGTTTCAAAGTTTTTATTAGTCCTAATATTGCCCCCTCCTGAAATACTTGTTACACCTTCATGGATTTAGTGGAACAAAAGTTTTTCCAAAAGTCCAAAAGAAGAGTTTTTGTTTTCGTGAGGCGAGGTTAGAAATTGGTGGCAGCATTAGAGGGTCTGTCTTTAGCTGTCCAACATTTGATGTCTTCATAAATTTATGGGGCCAATGTTTGCAATAAAACACTTCTTCAGAGGTCGTTTTAACCTGAAATTGAGGATTTACCACTCTAACATGCTTTATTTTTTTCTAACATGCCAAATTTTCCCCTTAAGAGTTTGTGATACATTACTCCCATGGGTCTATTTGTAACTAAACTGGGCATAAAATATTCTTTTTAGACATAAGTGTCTAACATCTATCATCTGTCATCAAAAGTACTGGGCCACACCTCTTAATCTTTGAATTCAGGTGTTTTCAGTCTCACTGCCACAGGTGTATAAAATCAAGCAAGAATGGGTCATTTGAGTGTGGTACTGTAACAGGATGCCAGCGTTTCAACAATTCAGTTTGTGAAATTTCTTCCCTCTTAGATATTCCACAATCAACTGTAAATGGTGTTACTGCAAGCGTGGAAGCGTTCACGCGAGTGCTGAGGTGCATAGTGCGTAAAAGTCGCCAACAATCCGAGCGCTGGCGACTTTTACGCACTATGCGCCTCAGCACTCGGCGACCGCACTCTGTAACTTTGCGTGGTCTGCTAGGTGCTTGATTTTATACACCTGAATTTAAAGAT
The DNA here is from genome assembly GCA_015106735.1 of Paratilapia polleni. Classification (NCBI taxonomy): domain Eukaryota; kingdom Metazoa; phylum Chordata; class Actinopteri; order Cichliformes; family Cichlidae; genus Paratilapia; species Paratilapia polleni. The sequence continues at coordinate 10,519 of VUQI01060337.1, read as the reverse complement.
TAAGAGGTGAGACCCAATACTTTTTGTCCACATAGTGTAGTTAAAGGCGTTAATCCAATGGTTCTTTGCTGGCATTCCCCATCAAAAATTTTCCCACCCACATGCCATGATTATTATCAATCATTAACAATAAAAAGGGTCCAAGTTGAATGTTTGTGAAATAAAGGCCAGAAAGACACCATCAACAAATCGTACTCATTCAGCTTGGACTAAATCCATATTTTTTTCTTCTATCACCACCCGCAGTAGCTCTACTCCCCACGTGTGGAGTCTGCCTCCCAGTTTTGAGAATCACTGAAATAAGAAATCATTCAAATCGTTGCTATTTAATTGTTTGTTTATCAGCTCGTTTGAGTGTCAGCCGTAACCATTACAGACCTTCTGTCACGCTTACCTTTCTCCTTTCTCGTGAACCTTTGGTAGCACCTAAGCAGCGCCATGAGCACCACTGCCTCAGTCACCTGAAAGAACAGGTAGAAAGTTGGGAAAAGGAACAGAGGGCCGACCACTTCCTGGGGGAAGGCTATCTTCAATATGGCGATGCACAGCTGGATATTCTGACAGCCTGTTTCCATAGAAACAGTTCTCCGTTCCCTGAGGGCAGACAGACTTATTCATAAGTCATTAAGATATACAGGAAGGCTCATACGACTCCTCACAATATCCATCAGTGACTGAATTAAACCCATCAACTTACCTCTGTCTGAGTCTGAAGGCCGCAGAGGTTATGTATCCCAAGGAGTAGCCTATGAAAGGCATGAGAGCAGCATTGACCACGACTGGTGGAGCCAGCACTGACAGGATGACGCCTCCGACTTCAGTGCAGACAATGGTGATGGTCACCACAGCAAGAATTATCATTAAAGTGATGCCTACCTGGGAACAACAAGACAAGAAAAAAATCACCATTTGGCTTCTATTCTGGTTCTATAATATCTTAAAAGAGAAAGTGTGTTGATGTTCCATATTTTACTTACTGTCATCAAATTCCATTAAATGAAAAATAAGCTGATACAGTAAAAAGGACAGAAGTCTGTTTTCTCTGAGCTATAGAGCCCTGTTATTGTCCAAAAACTATTTAGACACACATACACTGTAGTTTATTTGACCTGGTTTGACCCTACATATCTCCTGTTGCGATATTTACTCACTGGCCACTTTGTTAGGTACACCTGTTCAACTGCTCATTAATGCAGTTGAACAGGTGTACCTAACATTGTGATGAACAACATCACATGGCAGCAATTCAATGCATGTAGACATGGTCAAGAGGACCCACTGAAGTTCAATCTCACTAAAACTGGACAACAGAAGACTGGAAAAACATTGCCTGGTCTGAAGAGTCTCAATATCTGCTGCAACATTCAGATGGTAGGGTCAGAATTTGGCGTAAACAACATGAAAGCATGAATCCATCCTGCATTACATCAAAGGTTCAGGCTGCTGCTGGTGGTGTAATGGTGTGGGAATTTTTTACCACACTTTGGGCCCCTTGGTACCAACTGCACATGGTTTAAATGCCACAGCCTAGCTGAGTATCGTTGCTGACCATGTCCATCCGTTTATGACCACAGTGTACCCATCTTCTGACAGCTGCTTCCAGCAGGATAACACAACATGTCACAAAGCTCAAATCATCTCAAACTGGTTTCTTAAACATGACAGTGAGTTCTCTGTACTCAAACGGACTCCACAGTCACCAGATCTCAATCCAATAGAGCATCTTTGGGATGTGGTGGAACAGGAGATTTATATCATGGATGTGCAGCCAACAAATCTGCAGCAACTTTGTGATGCTGTCATGTCAACATGGACCAAAATCTGAGGAATGTTTCCAGCACCTTGCTGAGTCCATGCCATGAAGAATTAAGGCAGCTCTGAAAGCAAAAAGGGGTCCAACCCAGTAGTAGCAAGGTGTACCTAATAAAGTGGCTGGTGAGTGTACACTCCCTAGGAATTATTGTGCATTCCGACTGGGAAAATTTACTTTAACTGTGAAAGTCTGAGGAAATTTTGGTAGATGAGTTGCAAAGTTCTTGACATCACACACGAAAACATGGCAGGCATTTCAGTGATGGTGAGAAACCTTTGATTAATGATGGAAAACACATGTATTGCATCTCTCTTTTTTTTCTTGGCTGATGTTTTACTTGTAATGTGGTATCAGGTAATAGCCTTCTTTTCCATTCACTTCTTGTCACTCCACAGGTGTTTATACACCACTGCAACATGTCACTAACTTTTGTCTTCTCTCTTCCTTAGTTTGTGTTTTGTGCTGTCTCCCTATGCTCTCTTTTTTTCTTTCCCATCACCCCCAACCAGTCCCTGAGCCTGGTTCTATCAGAGATTTCTTCCTGTTTAAAGAGAGTTTTTCCTTCCCACCTTCGCCAAGTGTTTGCTCACAGGGGGTCATTTGATTGTTGGGTTTTCTCCCCAATACTGTAAGGTCTTTACCTTACAGTATAAAGCGCCTTGAGGCAACTGTTGTTGTGATTTGGTGCTATCTAAATAAACCTCAGCTGAACTGAATTGAACTGAATATATTAGAAACAGATATCAATGTGCAAATCCTAGCTATTAAAAGACTTAAATCTGCAGGCTTTCTGTGTTTTTGCTACATAAATATTAAAACACATCAGTTATTAAATTGCTTTTATTGACTTGCCATCCCTGTACCAACTGGTTAATCAACACTACTAATCAGTTCTAGTGATCTGTCTGACCTTCAGACTCATGTGAGCGTGCACAGACCTTTGTGACAATCTTCGAGTACTGCGGCCTGTAGAAGTTGATGAGGATGCCGATGCCACACGGCACAAGCATCATGACCAGCGACACAATAATTTGAACATAAGGCACAGCATGCCGCACGTTAGGGAAACCCTGACAGTAGACGTAGAGCAGGAGAGGCATCATACCCAGAGCCAGCAACGTCGAGCAGAAAGTCATCACGACGCTGAAGGAAAAGTCGTGTGAAAATGTTATTTAAAAGTGGACCAAAAACTGTCTCAAACATAATTTCAGTGTAGCTACTTGCAAGTTGTAGGCCAAGTAGGCTGGCTGTGGAACACTTTGCTTTAATGTGACCATTGTCAACTAGCCTGACTGAATTAAAAATTACTTCTGGCTCACAGGGACTTCATGCAGATTCCTTGTATTTTAGTGACCCCTTGGCCCTTCTTGTAGCACCAAAGGTCATATCCAGGACAAATTAATTAATGTATTTTAACTTCTGCTCAACACTTTCACAATATGAGGCATAAGGAGCACTGAGGCCTCTAGAGGCCATCAGTGGGACATCAGACTTATTTATCAGGTTTCTGCAGAGCACAAAATGAATGTTCTTCTTATTCCTAACTGGAATCATAACCCTGATCCAGTTTCTTCTGCCTTTTCTCACTTATTAGGTGACTTAAATGGGCTGACCCAAAACATCAACTAAAATGGGGAGAGATCATTTTATATCCCTAACCCAACTGTGTTTAACAGTTGAAGAATGACCATTCAGTTTCTTTCAGAGACTTTTGTTTCTGTTAATTGCAGGTTTGGCCATTAATTTAGCAAGATGCACTCCTTGATATGCCTCCCAGCTAACTGTTTCAAGGTTTATGTACCCCTTACTTTCTCTGTCTCTGTAGCTGTTAAAATACATGCACCATTCCTTTACTTTATGTTACCTTTTCTAGGTTAATTTGATTTCCTAACATTGCAGAGGAATTATTTTGTTTGTGGTGATTTTCTTGTGTTCAAAAAAAAAAAGACTGGGGTTATTTCAAGGAATTGTCCCTTCTTTTCTTTCTTAGGCAACTGGCCAAATAACAAGTTTCAGGTGGCTGCAAAAAAACTGAAAATACTGGGATGTTTTTTGATGTTTGTGATGATTTGTATGCTGTATGTGGTTCCAAAGCAAAAAGCTCAGTTCCAGTGCTAGCCTGAGCATTAATCACCTCAAATTAGATGTTTCTGTTGCTTATTTTTGGTCGACATAAATATGTCACAATAATACGACTTCCCGTGTGTACCTGAGGTTCATGTCCCCCTTCAGAGCCAGAGTCAGGGTGTTTGAGAGCGCTCCTCCAGGACTGCAGCCACAGATCAGAAACACCACAGCTATTATATCACTGAGCTGGAATATCTGTAATACAAAAATCATAATAAATGGACTGGTTCTTATATAGCACTTTTCTACTCTAATTGAGCACTCAAAGCGCTTTGTACAATGTGCCTCATTCACCCATTCACACACATTCATGCAAGCACTTCCTTCAATACTTCTGTAAGTGCTTTCTATCAAACATTCACACTCCAATGAATGCATGGGGAGCAACTGGGAGTTCAGTATCTTCCCCGAGGATACTTTGATATGCAGACTGGAGTAGCCAGGGATCAAACCACGAACCTTCCGATCAGTAGATGACCCGCTCTACCTCCTGAGCCACAGCCATCCCCAATAACCCCAAGTTTCATGTTTTTATCATGCCTCATTTCCCAGCTCAGTTCTCCCCTGTCGTTTTCACATTTTCTTATGCTCCCCTGTGCTCATTTTGTGGGAAGCACAAATCACAAATTAATGTCTTTATTTATAACTCTAAATATATAGAGACAAATATAGGGTGCATTATTTATACTGCATGCTCGCTTCTAACTAAAGTGTTTATAATCTTATTTAACATCACATCAATACCAACCTTAGCTAAGCAAAAGGCTGTGAGAGGCATGATGCCATACTGGGCCACAACTGCGATAGCCACCCCCTTAGGTTTCATCATGTGATGCTGGAAACAGAAGAAGGTACAGAAATCTTAAAATCATAAAGATTATCTCTGCATATATAAACAGTCAAATCTCAAAAAGTTAGAATACTGTGCAAAAGTTATTTTTTTCATGATTTAATTCAAAAAGGTAGACTTTCATATGATCTATATTCATTACATTTAAAGTGAAATGCTTCAAGCTTTTTTGTTTCTTTGTTTTAACTATAGTGACTTTGGCTTATAGCTCTTGAAAATTAGAAATCCAGTATCTCAAATGATGACAATATTTCACTTCAAGTTTGAGTAAATTACTACTGAAACAGTATAAATACCATTTATCGCTCAGTCTAGTTCAATACACGCAACCACAATCATGGGGAAAACTGCTGACTTGACACCTTCCATCTTCCTACCTTCCACAATTTTATTTATATAGCGCCAAATCATAACAACAGTCACCTCAAGGCGCTCAATATTGTAAGGTAAAGACCCTGCAATATTAGAGTGAAATCCCCAACAGTCAGACGACCCCCTATGAGCAAACACTTGGTGACAGTGGGAAGGAAAAACTCCCTTTCAACAGGAAGAAACCTCCAGCAGAACCAGGCTCAGGGAGGGGCAGCCATCTGTCGTGGCCGGTTGGGGATGAGGGAAAACAGAAGAGAGCAGAGGGAGACAGGACAAAAGACACTGTGGGAGAGAGACAGGGTTAATAATATTAATTAAGCAAGGAGGGTAAGCCACAGAGGATCACTGTGACTGTGTGGAGGGATATTAATGGAAAGCTGACTGGAAGGGAAAGGTGTGGTACAAAAAGGTGCACAAGGAACAGGGATGACAGCAGCCTTGATATGATTGTTAAGAAAAGTCAATTCAAGAACTTGGGAGAGCTTCACAAGGAGTGGACGGAGGCTGGTGTCAGTACATCAAGAGCCACCACGCACAGACGTCTTCAGGGAAGAGGCTACAAGTGCCGCATTCCCGATATCCTGCTACTCCTGAACCAGAGACAATATCAGAAGCATCTTACCTGGGCTAAGGAGAAAAAGAACTGGACTGCTGCTCAGTGGTCCAAGGTCCTCTCTTCAGATCAAAGTACATTTTACATTTCATTTGGAACTCAAGGTCCTAGAGTCTGGAGGAAGGCACAGAATCCAAGGTATTTGAAGTCCAGTATGTAGTTTCCACATTCTGTGATGATTTGGGGTGCCATACCATCTGCTGGTGTTGGTGGTGGTTGGTCCACTATGTTTTATCAGGTCAACACAGCCCTCTACCAGGAGATGTTAGAGCACTTCATGTTTCCATCTGCTGACAAGCTTTATGGAGATGGAGATATCCTTTTCCAGGACTCAGGACCTGCCCACAGTGCCAAAAGTACTACCAAATGTTTTGCTGACCGTGTTATTACTGTGCTTGACTGGCCATCCCAACTAGGCTGACCTGAACCCCACAGAGAATCTATGGAGTATGGTCAAGAGGAAGATGAGAAAGACAAGCTGAAAACCACTATCAAGACAGCCTGGGCTTCAGTAACACCTCAGCAGTGCCACAAGCTGATCACCTCCATACCACGCTGCACTGATGCAGTAATTCATGGTAAATGAGCCCCAACTGAATACTGAGTGTATAAATGAATATACTTTTCAGAAGTTGGACATTTCTGTATCGTAAATCCTATTTTATTAATCTTAGGAATTATTCTAATAATTTGAGATACTGGATTTCTGATTTTCATGAGCTATAATGTTCATGAAAATCAGGCTCCCCTTGAATGGACATCTGGTTAGCATTCCTCCTGGGTGCCTTCCTTTGGAGGTTTTCCAGGCACATCCAACTGGGAGGAGACCCCAGAGTAGACCCAGAACCCACTGGAGAGATTATACTGTATATCTCATCTGGCCTGGGAGTGCCTTGGGGTCCCCCAGGAGGAAAGTGTTGCTGGGGATAAGGACATCTGGAATACCCTGCTTACGTTTAATGGATATAGAATATATGAAAGTTTACATTTTTAAATTACATTTTTTAAAGCTTTTTCACAGTATTTTACTGTTTTGATATGGTAGTAGTATAGAACACATATACATATGATTTTCACTGCTGAACTCACCTTGATCTTGGACACCTCCATGGTACATCCCAGTGAAACCATGGTGATGAATAAGACGATTCCAGACATTATTTTGACAGTCGTATCCATGGCTGGTGACATAAGTGCACGGTAAACTGAGGTGGTGTTTGCAGCCGTCACATTGAGCCACAAATCTGGATGAGAGATCAGACCTCCTCCTGTGTTGTTCATGGTGCCTTCAAATCAGGAGAAATGCTCGAGGTTCAGAGCTGTGAGTGAAGAACCACACATGGACATGAAGAAAGACAGAGAGGGCAGAGTAAGAGAATAAACAGTTAAGCAGGAAGTTAACAGAGCAGATATTAACAGCATCTTCATTTGTTGACAGTCTGAGTTCAGATAATGTTTCATCCTTAAACTTAGTGAAGAAAAACTCTGAAATCTGAAACATTTCACACAAGCGGCTAGGAGATCACACTGTCTTACTGAGGCAAATAAATATACTCACATATTTTTTCCGTAATCATTTTTTTAATATTCTTGTATGTCAAGTCTGTTTTAAGTTGCGGATATGACACTGGAATTGTTCATTTTGTGCGAAAGAAGAGTCAAACGACAGGTCGAACACCCCATTTTATGTGAGCGTGCACAGACTGAAGCAGAAAGCCTGTGTTAACAGAAGAAGTTGACAACTGGGGTTTTAGGTTTTACCAAGCCAGCTAAGTGAAAGAAAGCCTGGATAGACTGAACCTGCTTCATGGTGTACCCCTCAGGTCACTCCTGAAAAGAGTCAACTAAATAAAACATGAAAAAAAAATTACAGTGAATATTAAAGTCAAAAATAATTAATTTTTAAATCAAGATGTCTGATTCCTCACTGCATCCCTGTTAATGATGTCTAATGTGTTTACTTGTTCCCAGAAAGACTGATGTTTTGCTGACAAGCAGCAAGATCAGTGTTTCGAGACAGGAGTCCACAGCAGTCAGCTTTTAATGTGACCATTATTTGTGCTGCAAACTGTCAAGGATTGAAACACCTTCAAACTCTCTTGCAGTGTCTGTTAAGATATTTGTATGAACTGGTTTGTATTAAAGAATTTTGGTAAAATATTAAGAAAATTAAGAGCATGCCTTTACCTAAAAGTGACCTGAATTAATGCATTTTTGTGATTTTATTGTAGTTATATGAAGTAATGCTGCTATAGACTGCACACTTCATATAATAGTATTTATATAGCACATAGTGCTGCACACATGGTGCTGTAAACTTACATTTTGCTTCCCAACATGGAGAGGAGTACATGATAGATTACTTGAGGGTGACTGTATGAAAAAGTTCAAGAAAAAGGTCGCAATGATCAGCCTGATAAGCTGGTGTTTGAGTAAAATTAATTTTAAAAGCAACACTAATTGAATTTGAGCTAGAAACCATTAATATCCTTGTGAAGGAGTCTAATTAAAGTGATTTAAAGGGTTCGCTTGCCTCACTATTTCTTACTAATCTTATAAATGCAGTGCAATTATAGTGAATCTTTGGTTTAACCAAAAACACTTAACGTGTTTAAGGTGTCACAGTTAAGTAAATAAACCATATTTCTCACTGAAAGCCACTTAAATCTGTTGAATCTGTACATTTCTGAGGAACAACACACAGCCTTCACTTTTTTCAAACCTCACACTCCTTTGTGCCTCCATCTCCATATGACACAACCACATCCTCCCTGCTGGCATGTTCACATGCTGCGTGCACACAAATTACTTTCACATCAGTTTTCTCCTCATATAAACAAGGACATGCATGAAAAAACGACAGCACGACAAAGCTCCATAAAAGTGTCAAGACTGACTTCTTGACTGTGCTGAAGGTGAGAATTGCACACCTAATCCTAGAGGCCAGTGTGCAGAAAGTAGAAAAAGGAAGAAATGAAGAAAACTCTCAGGAGGATTTCAGAGAAATAAACACCTGTAGTTTAAACTTAACAGATATGTTTACAGCTACATTCAGTGCTTGGTTTACCTGTTGGGCCAGGTGATTCCTTCTTCCTTCTCTGGTCTCTGTGTCATAAAATCAACTGCATTTGTGCTGTGGCTCCTTTTATCTGTTACAAATGACACATGGAGGCTTCTGGTTGTGCACAGGTGCCATCTAGTGCAGAGCTGGTTTCAGCACCTTAAGAGGAGGCAATCCTCCACCAGAAGCTTCTATAACTAAAATCAGAAAGCACTATTAATTATTATCAAGCAACTTGCTTTTAGTTTTAGGAAATCAAAAGGTGTCCTTGTTTTGTGTGTCCTTGCTGACCTAGCTCTTTAAAGTAAGAATGCATTGTGTCTTTGAGGATGAACGTCTGTGAAGGAGTTCGCATTGTGGAAATCCCTGAGGAAGATTCCCAAAAGATGTTTACTGTTTGTCCTGTTGGCTAGAGACCACAGTGAGTAAGAATTTATGGACCTTTGTGTGAGCACAAAGCTGTAATCAGAGAAACAAGATCTTAACATCTCCAGGGTGCTCCATTTTTTGTTCAAGATCTACTCAACAGAAGACCAGTGGCTGAAAAAAAAACCCGATAGAGAATAAGAGATGCTCCACTTTTATATGAGACATGATGCACCCAAAGTGGCCTTTTGGTTCTTAAAATAGCAGAATTACTCAAAAGTCTGGAAAACTGTCATCCTAAATGTGATGAGACTGCTAAGATGTATAAGGTGTATGACTGGCATTTGCTAAAAAACCACCATCATTTTCTGCGTATCACTCAGAGGGATCTACAGCTGACAAGTGTGTCAGCTGTAGATCCCTCTGAGAACAGAGTGCAGTCTGTGCCACTGCACAGACTGCATTCTGTTGTGAGGCAATCATGGTGAGTCATAAAGAAGCTGCTTGAAAGTTTAAAATTTGAATTAGTCTCTTTTAAAGAAAAACCTCTGGCTTTGTCAGCGTTGCAAAAATGGAATAAAGATGAGCTGAAGCACACAAGTTCTGGACTATTTTACTAAAATAACGTGATGAGCAGACTTGAAGCTAAATTTAATTACAGTTTTAGAAAAGCGTGCATGCATCCAGCTAAATAAAAATGAGAGTACTTTTTTTTTTTTTATTTCAGGTGAGAGATCTAAAAAGTCACAGCATCCCCTGTGTAACAATATTTTAAAAGAGATGTTTATTATAAAATGTTTTAATCTGAGCCTAAACTGGTGCAAACTCCCCCCCCCCACATTTAAAAAAAAAAACATCATCTAACCATGTGCTGCATTTCCAAACAAAATGTCAATGTGTAGATGAGTTCTGGTTTCTCATTCACTATTATTCATTAAAATAAAACTGCGCTATCAAAATAAATTCACCCAAGTGTAACGAATCAGTGCTGCTTCGCTTGTAGAATTGAATTTAAAATCCTTCTCCTCACATACAAAGTCTTAAAAAATCAGGCCCCATCATATCTTAAAGACCTCATAGTACCATATTATCCCAATATAGCACTTCGCTCTCAGACTGCAGGCTTACTTGTGGTTCCTAGGGTATTTAAAAGTAGAATGGGAGGAAGAGCCTTCAGCTTTCAGGCCCCTCTCCTGTGGAACCAGCTCCCAGTTTGGATTCGGGAGACAGACACCCTCTCTACTTTTAAGATTAGGCTTAAAACTTTCCTTTTTGATAGAGTTATAGTTAGGGCTGGATCAGGTGACCCTGAACCAT
>VUQI01060336.1:3969-20829 GCA_015106735.1 Paratilapia polleni | reverse complement strand
GTACTTAGATAAACCAGATTTTCTTGGCCTGTGTTCACAGAGCTTTCTAGTACTGAGAAGTTCTTCCTAGTATTAAGAAATTCCAAGAATTGTACCGTTTTCTAAGTATTCTTCTTGAAGAATAGCTCCCTAGCTCCTCCAGTCCACATGTTGAAGTATCCTTGGGCAAGATACCAAACCTCAAGTTGCCCCCGATGCACCCTTCGGAGTGAGTGTGCTTGTGAATGTTAGCTAGAAGCCATAGATAAAAGTGCTGTATGAATGTGTGTGTGATTGGGTGAATGAAACTTGTAGTAGAGTTCTTTGAGTGCTCAAATTGAGTAGAAAGGCGAGTAGAAAGTACCAGTCCATTTACCATTTACACTGCTTCAATGTTGAGGTCTGGGCTCTGAGGAGGCCAATCCATGACTGATAATGTTCCATTGTGTGTTTTTCTATCCAGGAAAGCCTTTACTACACTGGCAGTGTGTTTGGGATCATTTTCATGCTGAAAAGTAATGGTGGATCAAAGTCTGTGAGTTCATAATTCCATCAATTTTGACAAGATCCTCAACACCACTGGCTGAAATGCAGCCCCAAACCATGACAGAGCCTCCACCGTGTTTTACAGATGGCTGTACTCACTGTTGCAAGTGTGCCTGACCTCCTCCACACATATTGATAATGATTTGAACTAAAAATTTCACATTTGGATTCATCACCCCATAAGACCTGTTGCCACTGATTTTCAGTCCAGTTCTTGTGTAATTTGACATACCTCAGCCTTTTCTCCCTGTTTCCCTTCCTTAAGAATGACTTCTTGACAGCCACCCTTCCACTGAGACCATTTCTGATGAGGCTTCAGATGGATCAACTGAAGGGCACGACTCTGCTGTGGATAGTTTTTTAGGCCTGCTGCTTCTTCTTTTGTTCTCCACTTGTCCATTTATTCAATTGTTTTTGAGAACACACTCCACACCAAGCCGAGATCTGCCAAGTTTTTGGCCAATAGCTCTTTGAGAATCACCTTTTTGGTGCAAAAATACTGTTTTATGCCTCTAAATCTGTGTTATCTTTGGCATTTTCTGTAGATTCTGCTTAAGAAATTGGAACAAATGATGTGGTTTTTATGACAGGATGCTAGTAACAAATTGGTTATCTGCTAAGTTGTCTGTTATGTGTAGACACAAAACTAGAAATTATTAGTTAAAATACTTGTTCACCTGTACCATCTCCTCTTAAAGACAAGAGTTGTTTTTCTGATATTACTAATATATAATTTTAAACGTCTCCTCCTTTTTTGCCCATACAAAAAGACGTTGGGTAAGAACTTTGTGCAAGAAAAATAAAGCTGTAGTTCTACCTTTGAACAATAGATGGAATGAGTGAGTAATGACAGCAGGGTGGCTTCCTTCCTTTGTGGCTCAGTTATGTGAACGCACAGTTTTGAAGAGGGTTTTTATAAACTCAGCTATGCTTTAGATTTGACTGAAATTGGTCTTATTATCCTTACTATTTAGTTATTTACTTTTTGTTAATATTTTGGTTCTTTTCCTTTAAGGGATTTTGATCTGGTTTTGCTAACAGAAAAGGATATGTGAATATGTGAGAAATTATTATTGCACAGTCAAAGTAAATTCCAGCTATTACTGTTTTTAAAGAAAAGTATAGGAGCAGAGGAGATGTGTGGATACAGCGGAGCTGGTCAAATAAGGCCTGTGGACACACATTACTAAACGGCTGTTTACTGTGAGTAATGGAATGTGGTTAGCAGTTGTCAGGACGACTGGCCGGCCATGCAGCCAGGTCTCTGAGACAAACAGGAAGTAGAGTGAGAACTGAGAACAGCAACTGAAACTGAAAGAGCAGTTAGTGCTCTGGTTCAACTGAATGAGCTGTGAGTGTGTAAAACAAAGCAACATCTGCTGTTCCGACAAAAAGGCTAAACCACAAACACAAAATATTTTCCACTCAGCACACACACTCTGCTTGTTATTCTCATACAGTCATTGCATGTCCCTACTTGCACAACTCAGCAGCAAACCTTTAATTCTTATCTCAGAAGCTGTGCTCCAAGCCAACTTTGGCTCCATTTTTTTCCACTAAGGAAAGTCCTCACTTCCAGAGGACTTTGTTTTTACTGGACACTCTTATCTTAACAGTAACAGATATACACAAGGTCTGTGTGTGAGGAGCTGTAAAAACTGGACTCTGATCTTTCTGATAAACTGTAAGCAGTATAAATTTTCTCTTACAGGTCATAAATGAGGCCGAACAGCCCTGAATAAATACAAAAAAAAAGTCTTTATTCAAATTTACATGGTGATTCACGTGGATTCTTAATGTACAGAGAAGAAACAATGGTGACAGGTTGTGGTGAAAATGTTTTTGCTGCATTGCAAGAAGCAGAACAATGATTCTTTCTTTCTTTCTTTTGAACTGAATGTTGCCCTTTATGGTAATGCGCTAAGTGCAGAAGATACAACTCTGGTCTGAGTGATCAGTAGCTCTGAATCACATAAAAGAAAAACAAAACCCCAAACAAACAAATAACAACAACAACAAAAAAAAGCAGGCTGGAAAGATGAGCATGAACTTTCACTGTTGACTTTTTGGTTGTAATGGCATTGCAGGGAGCAGAAATAAACACCAAAGAAAAGTGCACTTTGGGTACTTAAACCTGGTCAGGCTTTTTTAAGGCAAAGCAAATATGGAAAGGGTTGTTAGAGCAGAAGTACTGACAAATTGGAGTTTGAGAATGTAGTAAAGACCGCTATGAAAACAGCAGTCCAGTTAATATGGCTCATTCACATGTCTCAAACCATTCATTATATCTGTCATGCCTCATTATTCCACTTAGAGAGGGTGTGACCAAAGGGCTAAAGATAAAAAGCCTCACAAGGTTCAAAACAGGTGTTTGTTATGGCCGTAGAAAAAAATGTATTAGTAGTACTAAAAGGCTTTAATTGTCACCCTTGTATTGAAGCCTGTTATATAGAGAACTATCAGGACGTGTAACAACAGAGAAATTTGAAGCAAACTGTCACTGTTTGAGTTTGTGGTGTTTTGGCAATAAAGGCACATGAAAGATTTGCTGTCAAGCGAGCCCAGACCCCTCTTATTCAGCAAGAACCTTAAATAAATTCACCACGATCGTCATGTGCGTCCAGTGTTAAATTCTCCAGGAGTTCGGTTTCAAAAAAGCATTGCAGACTCCTACTTTCCCCGTTTTCCTACTTGAGCTCTGCTGAGCTGTGCTTTAGCCTGCTTGCTGCCAACACATTTCGTGTACTGATAACATACTCCCCACAGTTCATGAGTGAGGGGCCAGTGATTCTCGAGAAGACTTAACATAAACAGCTGGGATTGCAGTTCATCCTTCTGTGAGCATGGTTGCATTCCAGGAGCTCAGAGTCATGGTTTTATCTACAGATGTGGGTATTTTGACATGCAAACTCTGTTAACATAGTCAGGGTGGTGGCATCATGGAAAGACAAGATGGACTTAACTTGCAAGTCCATCCTGTCTTTCCTGCTGCACCTAAGTCAGCTGGGAAAAAGGACTGGAATACTACATATAGACTCAGTTTCTGCTGAGGACATAATTCACTGACAATTCGCATGTCCTCGTTCTAATAAGATATTCAAATTACATGTTATCCTTTAGAGTCAGTGAATTAACACTTAATAGGTTTATTTTCAGCTACATATTTTTATTCTTGGACTCTACTGAGTAACGCTGTTTAAAATAATCCTGTCCCCCCAATGACATCAATGAGACCCAAGAGTAGAAAAAAAACTGTCTGAAACAGAGTGTTTAGAGCAGTGTGAAGCCTGACCTTTTGGTTCTTGGGTATTACTTGTGCATACACTGGCCCCATTAATGGGTCCCTTTTAAGAAAACCAGGTGAAAGAAAACCTTAATTTCAGTCCCTCTGTCCTCTAATCTAACACAAAGAACTGAAATCCTCACTTCTTCATCCCTCAATGCTTCCTACAGCACTATCAGCTGCCTCAAGCCCACTAAATTCCTACCTGCGCCCTCCATGTGTCAGCAGCAGGCTAAAGCACAGATAGTTTGAATCCAGCTATGCTATCAAAGTCAAAGGCACATGCAATCAATAAGGACTATCCCTCCCCACACACACACTCTCTCTCACACGCACGTGCGCGCGCGCACACACACACACACACACACACCAGTGCTGTCTGTAAGGTGCTGAAGCAGCGAGCAGGCATACAGAAGTATCAGCTATGTACATTATTAATACCAGTAGGCAGAGGAGAGAAGTTATTGTTCACAGTCTGTCAGTCATTTCATCTTTATGTGTGTGTGTGTGTGTGTGTGTGTGTTGGTGAGTACTTTGTCCTGAGGTCTCCAGACAGACAGACACACACACACACACACACACAACCCTGTAGGGCCTCATGATGATTGTCATTCTCTACACTGATAAAACAACAGGCCTGTGATTCTTTTTGTAACTGGTTTGCCAAAACAGATGAATTTTCATTCATTACTTATGAACACAGGCAGCTTTCATCCATGTGTCCCCAGTAGAGCTTTTCATGGCAACACCTGAGCTCACACTACGGAATAAGGAAATGACTGCTGCACATCCTAAAATCACAACACAGCTAATGAACAGGAGGATGCAGTTCAGCATTTTCCAAACAAAGACTTTACTCGGACATGCTGCCCACGTATATTTGGTAACTTATTTTAGCTTTATTTTATTTTTTTTAATTTCTATTTTTCCACAATTGATTTAAAAGTGGGCAATCCCCTGGTTCTTATGTTGAAAGTCGGGTCACTGCTAACCAGATAGCCCCGGCCCTCCTTGTCTCGTGTTTCCCTGCTGGCACGCTGACCAGTTGCTGTTGTGGGTAGTTGTGGGTTTCATTCCATGGTCAGACTTCAGCTCCATTGTCTTGGACTGCTAAGTTAACAGACTTAATTTTTAAAAAATGTACTCATGTACATTGAGCAATAAAATCAAGACAAACTTTTGAGAATTAAAAGCTAATTTTGCTTTCAAAGGTAAAAGTGGTGAAATTCCTTCATTGCTGTTTACTCAAGTGTTACCATAAAGCAGCGGGAGAAACAATCGACCAGTGACACATGGGTGAATAACACGGGGTTGGCTTTACTCCAAAATAGCGGGACAATGGCTGAGCACATGGTTCTAATCGAGCCACATGTTTTGCAGTGACTACGGTGCACTTGTTCCTAAATTTGACACTGCACATAGGTCTGCAAACCCTCCAGACATGGAAGGTGACAATTTACATCACAAAGACGGGCAAGTAGAAAAAGACCTTGAGTGCTCATCACAAGTCAAGTGATTTCCTCAACTGAAAGGGAAAACTGAGAGAAATGCTGGCCCAGACAGATGTTAGAAGAAATCAAAAGTTTGGAGGTTTGTCCCTTTTTAGGCCCCACACGGCTCTGATGGAGAAAACAAACATTCTCTGTCTTTCCTATGGACTGGAGGCAATGATGTGACTCCCTCATCTCAGGTCAAGAAGAAGTGACATCAGAGGTTTTCATAATGACACTTGCGCGCACTTCATGGGTGTGAGTTCCCGGCGGGGACCCGACAGAGTTGTGGCCGTAGGTCGGCGTCCAGCCGTCACTGTGGTAGCTGATGAGCGGGGCGGGGTCTCGTGTGCTTGTCACCTTGAAGTTGGGCTTGCTTGGACTGACGAAGGTCGCCATGCCAGGAAGCGAACACGGGGGAATCCTGAGAACTGATGTGTTGTAGTCCCGCCTCCAGGCAGCACCAATACCCTGGAAGTCAAAAAAAAAATTTTAAAAAATGGAGAAGAAGAAGAGGAAGGTGACATAGCTACATAACAATACAAAGACTGTGGCTAATTTTTGACTTATGCTGAGGTGAGAATGTGCTCAAATATAATATGTACGCTGCAGAAAAAACAACCACAAAGCTGAAATTGAAAACTGGGTATCTATTTCCAATTCAAATATTTTCTGACGTCCACTAACCACAGTGTTTGGTGATTTAAGAAATGATGTAAAAGGAAAATATTTGATGGTGATGATGGGGGAAACACACATTATTTATTCCTTTTTTTTTTTTTATCCCTATTTTAACCGGGAAGTGAAACCCTGCTTTATGAGTGTCCTGGGGCCACATAAGCAACATTAATGTAATGCATTTATATAGCACTTTCCACTCAAAGCCCTTCAGACTGCAAGTCACATTTTAACCATATATTCAGGCAACACTCTATTCTATATACATCAAGCACTTCATGTACATCACATAAATTAGAATCATCAGTTAACCTAACATGCATGTCTTTGGACTGTGGGAGGAAGCTGTAATACCTGGAGGAAACCCACGCAGGTACAGGGAGAATATGCAAACTCTACACAAAAAGGCCCCAGATGGGATTTGAACCAGGAATCTTCTTGTTGTGAGGCGACAGTGCTAACCACCGACACTTCCTGCCATATTTATTGCTACGAAGGTTAAATATGGAACCATTCAAAATGTAATCAGTCTGGGACTCTGTGTACATGATTATGCATGCACATGGTAAGTGAGATATATGGATTGTGTGTGGCTGTCTGTAGTCATATACATGCCTACATATATGTGTAGATGAGTTTATGATATACACATGGTATAAAAGATTTGTTGGTTCTCACAAGAGTAGTAAATTAATCCCTGTTTTATACTTTTTCGTATGATCAAACAATAATAAGTCTTATGATGGGTTTGCTATCTTTTTTATTATTCTTTATTTGCTTTTTTTTCTTTAACTGTATGACTTTATGTAAAAAAAGAAAGTCACATGAGGATTCAAAGGTGGGTTTCTATATTACAACATGGCAAAAACACTGTTCTCTTACTGTCAATAGGTTTGCATTTGCATTGTGTGTGTGTACTGTGGGGTACTGGACTACAAAGGACTACCTCAAATCAAACTGTTAATATTTGACAGCAGCAGTTCCTGACAAGGCCCTCCCTTTTCTCACTCTTGCTCAACATTACAGGAACATCACACACACACACAGACATACTAACCTTAACCCTCTAACAACTCTTTGAGGCCTGTCAGTCAAACTTCAGCCTTCACCTCATTCATGAGCTTTAAATATAAAAGTGGTTCTCAGAGAAGAAGCCGCACAAGTATACACACAATCACACACACCCTGTTAGAGCTGCACAGTTGAAACAGGTAAAAACCTGTTTATCTGAAAATCAGACTGGTTAATGATTCAGTCATCACTCTCTCCTCTGCATGTGTAATCAGAGACTAACCTCTTTGATGTCTTCTGTATCACTGTCTGTGTCGCTGCCTGTTCAAAAAGAACAGAAAAGTCATCCTTAGGTCACACACATCAGAGGGGAAAACATACAGAAAAATTACGTTCAGTTAAAACTTGATTTACAGCAGAAAACCACACTGACTATGCTTGCATGCATCTGTGCTGTTCTAAAGAAATGAAGGGGTGCATGAATGACGTCCATTTGCACTGACTCATCAAGCACTGATGTTTAAGAAACATCCGAAAAGACATAAGAAGTCAAGAGAGGAAGACAAAGAGCAAACTGAAAGAGCCAACTCTACTTGAATCACTGGTTGGGAAAGAAAAAAAGATGGTTACACACATAGAGATGAGATAATCAGACCTCAGGGTGGTAATGAAACAAACAATGGCAAATCAAAGAGGCTCAAGTAGCAACAATCTCATAACCTCACAAAATATTCAAGCTTCCAGTGAGTCTGTGTGGTTACGGATCTGTGTAACAGGAGCTGCAAGTTCATTCTCTTTTTATGCTTTGTATCTACCACTGGATAAACATTCAGCTGCTTTGCCTTCTTAGTTCTCTTAAGATAAGATGTTAGAGAAGATGCGGGCGGATGATGTAATCTGGACGATGTAGTGACTGATACCAGCGGTTCATCAGGTCATCTTTTAAATCACATATTTCACATTTTGTTGGCTGTTCAGAATGAGCACTATTTAATCAGAACAACAACAACAAAAAAAACAACTGATTTGATCTTGACAGCAAGACAACGCTGCTGCTGTAGCGCACACTTGCCATTCACTTCACATAGCATTTCCTGAATCTGTATTTGTCACCACTGATCTAAAAAAGGTTACTCTATGGTCAAAGCTCTTCTGAATAACTACGCAGCGGCCACTTCTACGAACCCGTCCCTCTCTAACAAACCTATTTGTGCTTTTGCTCGTAACATAATGTGGTGAGGTGTATTGTTTTGTCTCACCGCAGCATGAAGACACAGGAGAGATTTGCAGCGGGTACGAGTGGGAGGAGCTAACAGTCTGCTCCTCGTTCTCAGTGGTCACTTCGATCGTCTGACAGACAAATGGCAGCTGCTCGCTGGTGATCACGTGGTCTTCAGCTGGACTGTGAATCACTGAACAAAGACAGACAGGAGTCAGGATGTGTAGGTTGATAGTAAACTGCGATCTGAAATGATCTTGCATCTGTGCAGAAAAGTACACCCAAGTCTCTCCTCTAAGCATTTGTGTTAGTGAAAATGTAGTTGTTCAGTAGTTTCTTCTTTTAAACTGTACAGAGATTTAAAAAAAAATAAAAACAGTCAGATGATACTGAGTGGATAGAGGGAGGATTTGGTTATTATATAATGTGTGTGTTGAAGCTTCTTGAATTTCTTTCTCTAATGCAACACCCTCACTGTGTTACAAAGGTGCTATACAAATAAAATTGCTTTGCCTCATCTCCTTTGTGATCTTAAGCACAGGCAAAAGCAGGAACAGGTTCCACATATTCAGACACACACACACCCACACCCACACACATCAGTGGGATAAAGGTAATGGAAAGAAAGAAAGAAAGAAAAATGCTGTTGTGACACCTGATGCGCTGTCTGTCACTGTTAGCTCCACTGTTTCCTGCTTGATCGATTCCTGTTTGGTATAGTCAACAGGTCCACCGTGAGCTTCAAGAAGAGTCCTGTCTGGAGATGGAGAAGCGACCTGCTGGTTACAAGAAAAAGAAGAGATTTATAAATGATGGAGAATTGTTAACGGTATGTGCAGTGTCTAAAGGCACTTTATTTCCATTACGCAGAGCTGATGCAAGTAAACGTGTCAATTAAACTGGTAGGACAACATGCCAAACACCCCGCAACACAGGACAGAATGTAAAAAAAATTACAATAAATAAATATAAAGTTAATGAAGAGAGAACTAAAAAATATAACTGATAAAAAAGACTACAAAACGGTTAATGGTGCATTAGTCACATTTTTAAGTATTAAATGCTTCTTTTTTTTTTGCTAGTGTCTGAATGAAAAATGAGAGCTTCCCTGACTCTTTCAGCCTGTGGTGTGACTGCTGTGTGAAGGATGCTGGATGGCTTTTTCACTACAATCCAAAAGACTGCCTTGCCTCACTGCCTCTGTTTTGCTCCCAGTGTTAACAGTGAGCTTAGAAACAGAGTCCGCTGATGACTAATCTCAACCAACAAGCTTCTCACAGCACAACACAGGCTCCAATACAAACTCCACACAAAAGACAACAAAGAAAGCAAAACAAGCAAAGAAGGCTAACCTGCCAGCTGCTATGTTGGGTAAAAACCAATTTGTCTGCATTAGCAGTTATAAGCTAATGTTAATGTTAACATAAGCCAGAAGAAAGCCAGTTTATATACTGAAGCCAGTCAGGAAAATCATATCATTACAGGATTGAATTCATGGAAGGATCATTTGGTTTTCTGGATCAAATCTAACCCTGAGCTGTCTGTCTTCTGGCTAATGTCAGCTAGTATGCCTGCTACCACAGACAAATTGCTAACTGTCTAACATAATAAAAAACTGTGTTGAGTGTATAACTGAGTATAAAAATTACTTTATCAGCCAACAGTACAAACTAACAGTCAACAGACTATTGCAGCATAGCTAAGTTACAGCTAACAAGCTAAACGTACCTTGCTGGCTCACATTACAGCTGGCAAAATCATACTGAGTGGAAATGCTAGTTGTGGCTAGCTTGCCACATTATTTCACATGATCCAAAATACTAACTTATAAAGAATGTCAAATGTGCTGATTTTAGCCAATAGTAAATTATGTAATGCTGCACTGTAAAGATGTACAACCAGTTTTGCTTTCTACAGAATCAGCCAACACAAGGGTGGTTAGCCAGCCAGCTGCAACTTAGCTACACATCAAGTATGTGCCATCGGTTGCTTTGTCATGTCCAAGTTGGCTTTGTTGTCCTTATACTGACAGTCATGTACACAGTATGACGTGCAGGACAGGCCTGTGTATGTCTCATGAGTTATAGCCGACACTAGCTTGCACCCCGTGTGCACATGATCTGTGCATAAACACCAGCAACACAATACTGACTGCAGTTCAATTAATGGCCGCAAGTGTCATTAAAAACAATGGTTTTCTAAGGTTACACACTGCTTTAAAACAGTGTCTGCAGTGTTTGAGTCTACAAAGGATGTATTTATGTTACAGGACCAGATCTGTTCATCCATATCAGTTTCATGCACATCCAAACACCCAAAGGTTGTATCTAAAACATAATAACTTCCTTACACTACAACTGCCAGGATGTAGTGACCCAGCAAAGAGACAATATGGCTATTAAGCTATAAAAATAGGGGTTTATAAACCGCTTGCTCAGAAACTAGCTGCTCTGAGAGAAACCGTACTCAGATATAGCCTGATATCTGCATCATTTCTGGCATGCAAACACACACATTTCGCCAAAATATACTACACTGACCAAACAGAACACCAACTCCCACCTCATTAAAAGTGCACGGCTTGCTACTCCTATTCAAAATTCCTGTTTAAAACACTAAACAGTCTGAGCCTGTGATGTTTTGTGATTTCAGATTTTCTAACTCCCATTTCTGACTCCATTCTTTATTACTTTCATTAAGCACTTTTAGAACGTAAGGATAAAATGACTGCTGTATTTTTAATACTTTTCTCGTCTCTGGAAGCACAGCTGCAAAATCTGTTAGTTCATCGCTGTTTCACAAGCAGCTATCGGCTGAACTCCTTGGAAAGACAAAACCAAATTCAGTTGGACGGCTCGGTAACCACACCTTTTTTTCTGGTAAATTTCTCTGTCATGTGGGGACTGGAGCCAGAGTTGATTGTTCAAAGTAAGATAAAGTGGCAGGTTGCCAGCTCAAAGGCTGTGTATCATTTCTAGAAGTGTTTTTCTTTGCCTCGGCAGGAAAAGGTGGTAACAACATTTCTTAGTAAACCAATTCTGTGATGCCAAAAATGTCACCAAACCAGCCAGGAGGAAAAGCTGCTTATCAGCTGCAGGTTAAAGTTTGAAATAACTGAGTGAGTCCTGACTGAGGCATTAGAACCATGCCATTTGTGCCCAACATGTTGCTGTTCCTCAGCACTGCTGCAGAATCTGCATCTAAAAAGACTAAATTCTATTCCTCTATATCCTATTCTAGCAGTGGTGTGGTCTTCATTTTGTATGTTTATCTACCTCTTTATTTCCTCTGGGCTTCCCCTCCTTGTCTGCCTTCTTTTTTCCTAGAAAGAAGAAAGAAAGAAACATTTAAACCAGTTTCACATGTCTCTACACGGTCAATGAGGAAATATAATTCAGTTTCGAGAGAGAATGATAAAACTGTGAAAGAATTTATGACGACAGCTGCAACACTCACCTTTCTTGGCGTTTCTCTCTGAGGAGGAGAGCATCTTATAAACTCGAAAGGCATTAGTTCCCTTTTTGATGCTTTTATCCTTTACCTCCTCGATGTCTGGCAGGCTGTTCATGGCACAGCGGAAATTAGCCTTCCATGTCTTTGGATCAGGACGGTCTACACCTGGCTGGTATTTACCTGACGCAGACGCAGGAAGAGAAAAAAAAAAAAAAATCACAAATTTGTCTTTTTATTGTGGTGGTGGTTTTTTACAGTAGTTATTATTGGTGGTTAGTTTTGATCGTTTCTGCTATTTTTTCTTTTTTACTGCAGCTTATATTATCTGACAATTTCCATCCAAATCAACTGAAGTAAAAACAGATTTGGCTCTTTGGACTGGAAAAATATGACTTTTTATTATTACATAAATTCAGTTAATACAATACAATCAGTCCATTTCTTGGTCACACTAAGTATTGCACGCAAGCTGCCAATTCCCACTGTTGCCAAGTGCTTCCTCATAGGGGGTCGTCTGACTGTTGGGGTTTTCTGTCTAATATTGTAGGGTCTTTACCCTAAAATATAAAGCGCCTTGAGGCGACTGCTGTTGTAATTTGGCGCTATATAAATAAAACTGAATTGGAAGTGTTGGAATCATCAACGAGATGTGCTGATTTCAGCTGCTTTTAGCTAGAACTGTGACACAGCAGCATTTCTCCTTAACTTAAAATATTTAAACAATCCAATAATTTCCTTGATATCATCCACCAAGAAGGTCATGTGACTGGTTCACTTTGTTTGTTTATTAGCAGGATTACTCGAAAAGTTACAGACAGATTGGCCCGGCTTAGAAGTGATTAACTTTAGGGGTTGATCCGGATCCAGGAATTTTTAGAAGGATTTTAAGGACTTTACCAGAAGGACAAAATCTGACACTGCAACAGGGAGCACTGAATTGCACTCAATTCTCAAGAAAACATCACAAACTAATCTGGATCCACACATCCTCTTGGATCCAAGGACTCAACTGATACATGGTGCAGAAGGATTTTTCACTCATTCTAAGACTGCTCTTGTTTCTTCTTGTAAACTTCCTTCTAGCAATTATTACGCAGGCGTTTCTTTAATTTTTTTTTCTTTACTGATGTGGCAAAGTAGTGGGAATTAATACTCTTATAGAAACACTGGGTGCTTCCTAACACAGTGGTGCTCAAACTGTGGGGCGCAGAGCCAGCGCCAGGTGGAGCGTCGACAATCAGGTGAAAAATATGATGTGAATGGATATATTTTGTTTTTGAGGGGAAATAAACAAGAGTTTGCTGATGTTCTTGCACTGACCTTTGATTAAGCAAAATTCAACTTGGATCCTTTTTTAAGGCTAATTACTGATAAAAAACTATGGACAAGACCTTTTTTGAATTCTATGGTGGAGCATGCCACAAAAGCTTTGAGGACCACTGCCTCAGAGAAAACTCCCTGGCTGGGGGGGTAATGAAAAGGCACACTTCTACAAGTGATATCAAAATTAGGCATTTTGTAAATCAAAACTCTCTGAATGGAGATGGAGAAGTGGTGTGTGTCAGTCATCAAAATTAAAACCGCTGAAAAGGAGAAGCAGTAAGCAGAGGCTCTTGTTAAATCTGTGCAATACCAGTGTGTATGGCCCATCTCATGAAGAGCGGAGCATCTTTCTCCAGGTCCCAGCCATGACGCGCAGCATGCATCCACGGGATCTGGAAGATTCTCTTCTCCTGCAGACAATTCATGTGTTATCACATTTTGAATTACAGTGTTTGTCTGTGTGTGTGCGCATGTGCGTGCAAGACGACACTCACTTTATTAACCCATTTCAGTCCTGGAATCTGACAGGATTCGATTTGCTCCTCCAACCAGGGCCTCATCCTCATTCTCTCGACAGGCATTGTGGTCTGCGAGGCCACAAACACACAGACACGTACAGTTATTCTAGACTGCAACATCTAAATGTCTAAGCATTGCTGTGGATTCAAACTGAACTATTCTTCTTGTTTTCCTCATTACAGCATATTGTGATGACTTAATAAAAAAGACACGAATGCAAATGCTGAAACACATGGTCTACTCTGGCACTCACTGTGCCAAAGAGGAGCCAAAACAGCTCATTTCACACAGGATGAACTGAGGGGCTGCACCAAGGGCCAGTATAAAATAAACAAGACTTATTCTGAACTGTGAATCATTCAAAGATACTCAAGTGGAGCTGGAAATGAGCGTAACAGTCCCCTCTAATGTCATTTCTCATACATACAGTCATCTTTCCTGAGCAAACTAGAGAAGACGAGTGAATCAGATTTGCGTGTGGTTGTAAAGACAAAAGTCTTGACCAGGTTTGGCTCTTTAATGTGTGTTGTAAAGAACAGAAGCCATAAAACACTGTTCAGAAATAAAAATGTCAGATCACATCATAGCTGTGGTCCACCCCTATCCACAGCTTCATACTGTTTGTTTGAGGAAGTGACACCTTAAATAAAACACTCTGGAACAAGAGGACAACAGGAAAGGAACGCCTAAAAGAAAAGGGACCCAGTGTGCTGAGTTCAAAACAGACAGAGTAAATTTTAACCTGGCCACAACACTACATTTGATTTAAGGGCAGGGTGATGATCCCTGCCCACTGATGTGATCAAAGTCCAGTAGGGCTGACACTCCCTGCAAGCAGCACAGTGTCCCAGCACAGTGCCTCCCCAACAGGTCAAACAGGGTGAAACGGCACAGCATCAAATCCAAAATATCAAACAAGGCTGAACCTTTCAGCTGCATCTCGCTCGATGCTCAGTACAAGATCACAATATCACTATGAGCAACACAAGTTTAAAAAGGTGACAGTACAAATACCACACATGGGCAAAACACCAGGCCCGTGTACCTTTTCAATCCAGCCCTAAAAAGAAAACTAAACAACCCACAAAAATATCAATAAAAGGCAGCTTTATGCTAATGAATCTCAAGGCGAATTACTTCAGCAAATGTACTGTTATTTAACTCAACTGCAACCAGGAGCGCTGCACTGATGTACTGATGTGTGCAAACAAACTGTGCTGTGTGTTTAACAAGCAGACATGACAACAGACTCTGGTGGTCCTGCAAAGAGAGACTGTCTCACTTGTTCCCGTCAGACTAAATGACAGACAGCATCAGTCAGAAATCATTCTCACAGGTTAGTTACAGTCACAGGAAACGAATCTATTCATTCATACATAAAGCTGTGTGTTAGTTCACGAGTAGTAAATAATAGCCAGATTCTTCGTCATTCCATGATGCAAGTCTGAACTGCAGTTTGCTTCACAAGTTAATAGCAGCCCAGACAGAATCATAAATATGAGCATCTGTTTGTTCTTAAATGATATCTGTTTTCATCAGTCATAGACATGTACTCTAACAATAAAGATATTTTTTAAAAATTAAAGTTTTACATCAGGGTACATGATACTGACAGAAAACACTTTCTAACAGAAAGTTTTTGGCTTTAGAAATGGGGACTATTGTAACAAATTGTAACAAATTCATGAAGAATAATTTAACTCAGCACTATGCGTGTCATGTTTCCAATCAGTTTTTCAGTGTGTGGCCCTTCGCTGACTGTATCTAAGTCAATGTGGCTCTCTGAGGAAAAAAATGTTGCCCACCTCTGAGCTACCACATGATGTAGATATAATATTTCAGTAACCAGCTGTTTAATTGGTGGAACAGGGAAAGCATTATCACTGGGCTTTAGGGTTCATATGAATGCGGTTAAACCATTAACTCAGCCTAAACTTGATTTCAGACCAACATGCTTGTCATCACAGTATGTGGCAATTTGTTATTTTTCACTCATTGCACAATGAGGAACATTTACTGCTACTTGTGATAAGGTGGAAATAGCAGCTTGAGAAGAGTTCAGATAGTTATGTAGACTGTAAATGCATGTCTACACTCAAATATAAAAAGTCTCATGATACATTTTAAAATACTTTATAGTATTTGTATTATTTCTTCAATGTATACCACAATTATTTCTACACTCCTAAACATAACAGGTTATCTGTAATGGAGTTCAGATAATATAATACATGTCATTTTCTGATGTAATTGACACCCACTAAGACATGAATACTGTTCACTACACAGTCCCACTGCTACATACATAATAACACAGTTAACACACGTTTACGAACATATAAATAGTTAAAATTGTAAACTTAAAGAGTCTATATTACAGCAGCAGCATGCTAGCAAATATTAACAAATTCCAGGCAAACAGCCACATTACCTCTGCCTTTTCGACGTTAGTAACATGTTTATTCGGGAGTCAAGTTTGATTTTGCAACGGGGGGTTAAGTCAGAAGTTTATCACGCTCTGTTTGTCTACCGTCTGCCACCGAGCTGACCCAAAACAACAAAGTCAAAAGTGAAAATAAATCCCATACCGAGTCATCAAACGCGGAGACAAACTGCAGAACTACTTTCACTTGAGCTAGGGATCCGTCATGTCGCCCTGTAGGAAGTCTGTGTGGCAGGGGGGAGCGCGAGGCAACGGCGTTAATATGCGGAAATAAAATGTTACCTGTTAGGTTTGGACGGCCTCTGGCTTCACAGTCCCGCTGTCGGAATAACAAGAGCACCCAAAGTCGGACAGATTAACGTGTTCGAGGTTTTAAGTAGAAAAGGGAAAGTGTGGTCGTCGTTTATTTCTGTTTCTGCATTCAGACCGAAAGCAAAACAACGGCTGCTTCGGGAAGTGGGGGCCAGAGATGGAAATCCCCCTCCTGCTCTCGTGCTCTCGCTTTGGGTCGGTCTCGAGCGTCGTAAAGTCTCGCGTGCCCGCACACAAGAAAAAAAAAACTGACGCGAAGATGACTCACTCCGCTCGTGTGTGTCTATACATACATACATACATACATTTATTTATTTATTTTTGGGTACCATGACGTTCAAGACTAGCCTCACGCTCGTAGCTTTCATTCATTTTTCCATCCAGCACACTGCACACGAGTAAACGTATCCGTGCGCGGGCAGATGTCAGGCTGCACAGTGACCTTGAAAATAAAATAAAATTACTCTAACTTATTATATTTACAGTTCAAATGAAACACCTTGCCACGCCATTACAAAACATCAACATAAAAGCATTCTAAATGTGTGTGTGTGTGTGTGTGTGTGTGTGTGTATATATATATATATATATATATATAGATAGA
>VUQI01060335.1:20234-34083 GCA_015106735.1 Paratilapia polleni | reverse complement strand
CGGTTGCCAGGAGAACGGTCCTTGTCTGACTGCATTGTGCCAAGTGTAAAGTTTGGTGGAGGGGGGATTATGGTGTGGGGTTGTTTTTCAGGAGTTGGACTCGGCCCCTTAGTTCCAGTCAAAGGAACTCTTAATGCTTCAGGATACCAAGACATTTTGGACAATTTCATGCTCCCAACTTTGTGGGAACAGTTTGGGGATGGCCCCTTCCTTTTCCAACATGACTTCGCACCAATGCACAAAGTAAGGTCCATAAAGACATGGATGAGTGAGTTTGGTGTGGAAGAACTTGACTGACCTGCACAGAGTCCTGACCTCAACCCGATAGAACACCTTTGGGATGATTAGACTGCAAGCCAGGCCTTCTCGTCCAACATTGTCTGACCTCACAAATGTGCTTCTGGAAGAATGGTCAAAAATTCCCATAAACACACTCCTAAACCTTGTGGAAAGCCTTCCCAGAAGAGTTGAAGCTGTTATAGCTGCAAAGGGTGGGCCGACATCATATTAAACCCTATGGATTAAGAATGGGATGTCACTCAAGTTCATATGCGTGTGAAGGCAGGCGAGGGAATACTTTTGGCAATATAGTGTATGTTAATCATAGTGTGAGACCTATAAATCTTATGAGACATTCAATCAAAAGTCAGCCACCAGACATTTTTTTTTAGAAGCAGTGAGAAAGAAGCAAATAAGCTTCACTCATATTCATTCTGCTCATTTTAATTAGCTACACATTAATCTCGTCATTGCTGATTTACAACATTGCATTCCTGATTGTTACTGGTAGCATCCCTGAGAGCCTGGAAGTGGCCGAGACATGTTGTGGAAAGCCCACTGCAAGATGCCATCAATGGAGCTCTGCTGCAATAGAGAGAGCAGAAAACACAGTAGGATTAACTGCTGCACACCAAGTCTATTTGTCATAAATCAAGTAAAATATTAAGTAAATACAAATCCCCTAATCAATCTGCCATCTATGATGTCCACCTTATTAGAGTTAATTGTAACTGGGAATCAATTTCAGAGGTAACAATTTATTGTAAAATATTTAAGTAGTTGGCATGTAGGAGCTAAAAACACTGACATTACTGCACCCAAAGTAAAGACTGTGAATCCAGTGAAGCCAGTGAGAGGAAGTTATACATCTGTACACACATGTTTCAGCCTGAAATCACCAACAGCATCAGGACACATTGCTTCAAATCACTTAATATTTTGTCCTCAGTGCTGTTTGTTTATGGTGACAGCTCATTCGTTGTCTGTGTGATAAGAAAAGCAGCCATCTTGAGTCTGACATGCGATGTTACATCCTTTCTGCGTCTGTGGTATCAACATGTAACTGATCTCCACTCACATCTCCCAGGATGGAGTCATCCAGTTCATCTTTATGGAGGACGGGCTCAGAGAGGGAGGCACTTTGATCATGACTAAGTGTGTTTTGAACCAGTGGTGCAAGCTGAAGACAAACATACACACAGGAGAGATTACACACAGTGATATTAAGATAATAAAGGTTGTATATTCCTATTTCAAGTTGTCCTTTTTGTGGACATGTGCAGACATACCTGTCCACCTCTGGATTCAGCCTCTTTCTCAGCAGAGCTGCCCCACGGTCTGGAGCAGGACAGGCAGATGGATCTCCCTCTGAGAAACACACAAATGCTTTGAGTGAGCATTTCTGAGATGTATAATGTTTCCCTCAATCAATATGTCATTTCTGACATAGGAAGTGGATCAGACCCTTTCAGCTGGAAAACTAAACTGTTTACATGGGACATGGGCTCGTAATTAATTATCAAGGACGCTTTTCTTCTTATCACTCGGCTTTGGTTGACACCGCATTTTTCATCAACATAAAAAGGAGCCACAAGAGCTTATCACATGGATTCAGCTTTAATTTGGCATATCTCTGTTATCGCTTTGTAAAGTCATCGAGAACCTCACTCACATTGTACATTACACTCCTCAGCTGTAAGGGCTCCATTTAAATCCATTAGCCGCCATTAGCCAGATAGAGATCACGGTAAGCACACACTCTTAATGCACACTGGTGATCAATACTAACATACAGGAAGTTCCCAGAATGGGCTGAATGCTTTTTTTCATGATGTAGATGATGCTTGGATTAGGATTTCAGGAGCTCGGGGAAACAATCTCTGTCGTCTCCTAAAAATATTTCATTGTAATCCTCTGCTGGAAGAAGAAATGAGTGGTTGTCTTACTTGGAGAAGTGGCAGTGTATGTGGAAATGCTCCAGACACTGTAGGCAGTGAGTCAGATCTCCTCCTCCGAGGTGACAAACACCACACACCTCCCTCATGCCGACCAGCTCTCCACCTGAGCACTGGAGACAATTTTATACGTACATCAAACATGACTGCTTTTGCATGTTGCAGAGGTGGAAAATATAAAATAAAAAAAAAAATAGGACAAGGCTGCCATTAGTTGAACTGATAAAGAAAAAGATGGTAGAATGAAGTAAAACATCACCTGATTACTGCCACTGGACACACTCATTGTCGCTGTGACGCTTGTGAGGGAGGACGACAGCAAGGAGTAGAAGGAGACGTCAGTGACGGAGTTACTGGAGTTTGTGTTTGTTTGCTGAGGCTGAGCTGAGAGTGCCTGAATACAAATATTTAGACTATGATCAGTTTTAGAAAAAGCAGAGCGTCAGTGTTTACCAAAGCTCTTAAAACTTTTCAGACTTGTAAACAAGCGTTCAAATTATATTGTGATTTATGATCCTGGACTATGTAAATACAGCTGACTAAAGTTGGATTTACCCAAGAGGATGTGAGAACCATGAGTTCTCTTTTACACATGAAAAGTACTGAAAATATGAGTTGATATGAGTAAAAAGATTCTCACATTCAAAAATGACCATACAGCACTGTACAAAGGTCTTGAGCCAGCCCTCATTTCTTCATATTTTGCTTCCAAGGAGCCAGACTTCCTTGTAATTTTTTAGTGGTCTTGAGCAATAGTTCTCTAGGGTTTCTGAAGGCTTTTCAAAGTTTTTCTTTGGACATTGGCTAATTTTTCACTCATTTTCAGTCCAGTCCTTGTACCTGACCATTTTCAGAGGAATGTTTTTTGTGCTTGTTAACCCACTTAAAGCTGACCTATGAATCACTGAAGCATAAAAAAGACTCCTAACTCAAGGGATGAACCAGTGTTTTATCTACACATAACAGAAAACTTAGCAAAGAAACAATTTTAATTTGTTAATTTAGGCACTTTGTTACTAGCAGTTTGTCACAAAAATACATCATTTGTTTGCATTTGATTTAGTGGAATCTATGAAAAATGCCAAAGATAACACAGTTTAACAAGAATAAAACAATATTTTTGCACCAACAAGGTGATTCCCAAAGAGCTATTAGCCAAAAACGTATCTCAGCATGGTGTGCAGTGTGTCCTTAAAAAAACTGAGGAACCTGGACAAATGGAGGACAAAAGAAGAAGGGCAGGCCTAAAAAAACTATCTATAGCAGATGAACAGTATCTGGAAGTCATGTCCATAAGAAATAGGAAAAAATCCAGCAAAGACCTGACACAGGATCTGAGATATGCTTCTGGATCTTCAGTTGATCCATCTACTATTTGCTGAGGCCTCATCAGAAATGGTCTCAGTGGAAGGGTGGCTGTTAAGAAGCCATTCTTGAGGAAGGGAAACAGGGAGAAAAGGCTGAGGTATGCCAAATTACACAAGAACTGGACTGAAAATCAATGGCAACAGGTCTTATGGAGTGATGAATCCAAAATTGAAATTTTTAGTTCAAATTGTCATCAATATGTATGGAGGAGGTCAGGAGAGAGGTACAACAGTAAGAGTCTACAGCCATCTGTAAAACACGGTGGAGGCTCTGTCATGGTTTGGGGCTGCATTTCAGCCAGTGGTGTTGGAGATCTTGTCAAACTTGATGGCATCATGCAAGTGGCTTCATTTTTCAGCATGACAATGATCCCAAACACACTGCCAGTGCAGTAAAAGCATACCTGGATAGATAACACTATCAGTCATGGATTGGCCTCCCCAGAGCCCGGACCTCAACATTATTGAAGCAGTGTGGGATCAACTTGACAGAGAACAGAACAAAAGGCAGCCAACATCCAAAGAAGAGCTTTGAATGTCCTTCAAGAAGCCTGGAGAACTATTCCTGAAGATTACATAAAGAAATTACAACAAAGCTTGCCTAAGAGAGTTCACGATGTGTTCACTTTCAAGCTTGTTAGAACTGTACACTGTTTTTGCCTTATACACTGGATTTCCATGTATGTTTGCATATGTTTTAACTAATTGCTAATGGCAGAATAGAAAGAAATGAAGGTTGGCTCAAGACCTTTGCACAGTACTGTAGTTTTTTTCAGTGGGTTCAGTATATGCACATTTCCTGCTTCTTTCCTTCAGGAACTTACTTGTAAGGGTAGTTGTGCTTTCTCTTTTTTCACTCTGTGTCCGCGGCACAACTCGCACTGCCAAAAGCCACTGCAGATAATGTAAAGTTAAAACCTTATTTTCAGAGCAAGACTTAAAAAAAATCATCTGTGGACACAAGCGCATTATTCTCCACCTTGGTATGGATGTGAGTGGCGGGTCAAGGCAGGTCAGATGAAAAGCTCGAGGACAGCCGTCACAACAGATCAGCTCACCTCCATCCCTGCACGCTGCGCACTCATCATCATTATAATGAATCTAAACACACACAGACACATGCTGTGCATACAACATACAGAAGCAAACACTCCCATTCGTATAAAAGATAGGTGACTTCCAGTGAGTTAAGAGTGAGTGGCTGTTACAGATCCTACCATGCTTGTGGCTGTCTCCCCCTGGTGGTGAAATGTGCTCTTAAGAGACTTGGACTTGGCTGCATTTTTCTCCTCTGATGGACCACAAGAGGAAAACCCCCCACCCGCTTTAATGGACTCTCTGGTGGACCCTGTTAAACCACAGTGACTTTAAAGGATGCAAAATCTGTCAGAAAAGTGACAGCTGACGCATATTTCAGGTCTGTCTTATCACATTAACAATTTAATGTTGCTTGCTTAATTTATATTCAGTTTCCTGAAAAAAAGAAGTTCAGTTATTGATCCCATGGCTTACCTTCCAAGCCATACACTTGCCTACTATGGACCCTTTCTCTAGCTTCATGGTTGACTGGGGGATCGGTGGAGGGGGCTGAGGAAGAGGACGGCAGAGGGACTTCTCTCTGGACTGAGGAAGACAGTACTTGCACACCTGAAGTAGAATTTATGTTGGCTATGTATTTGTAGCATGGAATTATTATTTACATATTTATTTTAATGATATTGATCTGTAGTTACTGTTTTCAGATGGCAGCTGGGAGCCTGGAGCTTCAGTCTTCACTCTGTAGAGCTTCACTTTACTTCCTTGAACAGAATAGACAAGACCTTTTAATGTCTTAAAGTTCATTCTTATTGCAAACTATGAAAGATATTTATTTCTTTTCTTTGTTAAAGTGGGCCTATTATGTTCTACCTTATTTTCCACCATATGTACTTTACCAATAGTGGATACTCATATTAAACACATATTAAGTTTCAAATAATGATGTCAGTGTAAATACTCTCAGACTGCAGGCTTACTTGTGGTTCCTAGGGTATTTAAAAGTACAATGGGAGTCAGAGCCTTCAACTTTCAGGCCCCTCTCCTGTGGAACCAGCTCCCAGTTTGGATTCGGGAGACAGACACCCTCTCTACTTTTAAGATTAGGCTTTAACCTTTCCTTTTTGATAGAGCTTATAGTTAGCTTATAGTTATTAATTAGTTGATCCACAAAAAATGAAAATACACTCACTTTATTAAGTACACCTGTTCAACTGCTTGTTAATGCAAATATCTAATCAGTCAATCACATGGCAGCAACTCAGTGCATTTAGGCGTGTAGACATGGTCAAGATGACCTGCTGAAGTTCAAACCGAGCATCAGAATGGGGAAGAAAGGAGATTTAAGTGGCTTAAGTGTCTATTGAGTGTATAGTAATAATAATTCAAGGCATTTTTTTTTCACACAGACTGACTACAGCTTTTCAAATGTAAGGAATTTCTACTTATCCTTGAAAACTGAACTGTTTGTCAGACCTCACTGGAATCTGGGAAATCATGGCATTTTTCAAAAATTTCTGACATTAAACATTAAATAAGAAAGAAATAATCATGACTGGAGCATCAACAGTTAAATACAACAAAATAGTCACGCATTACGTAATAATAGTAGCACAATTTTGGTGATTAAAAAAAGGTGACACATTTATCACCTCAGCAAATGTAGGAAAATGTAAGAAAAGATTGGAAAATTAAGCTTCAACCTGTCATCAGTTATTTGTATTCATGTTTTATATTTAATGTGTTGCAAAGCCCAGGTGGCTTCACCTTTATTTTATCAGTGAAAATCTGCAATGACTTTTTGTGTAGTAGCCTTTCCATCTTGCAGCTGAGACCATGAAATCTCCTTGAAGGAGGCTTGACTTGACTGAATGAAACCTAAACTCTCCAGAATTTAGCTTCAGGTTCAAGTGTGTTGTGGTAACAGTAGAATCAGAACGATCTGTTCTTCTGTGCATATGGTAAGGCAAGATACTTTCTACGCACGTCATCAGGACAGCATATTGCCACCAGTCATGTGAATATGAGACCAGTGTTACCAGAAGACATACTTGAACCTGAAGAAATAAACTCTCAAACCTCATCTCCACCCTCCTACAGTCTGTCGCTCCACTGCCATGTGTGCTCTCCTGGCCTAACTGAACTGACTGACCTCCTCTCCTCTATTGGACCTGGCTTTGACCTTCTGTGCATCTGGAGTTAGAAGGATATAATAGCTGAGTTCAGGCCTCAAGGGCATGTTATTACACCGACTTCTCAACACGCACATCGAGCCAGGCCGTCGGCTGTAAATTTAGGACATCAAGACATCGTCGGGCCTCCACATCATGTCATCACCTGTCCAGTAACTACCCAAATCATGGATGAATTATGCTGTGCAGATATTTTTCTTATGCATCATCATGCACCACATCTGGTGGAATGGCTTTCACATAACACTGAAATGTTAAAAAGACAGAATTCAGTTTACTCTGACATGAAACAAAGGAAGACCAGGCAGTAAAAATTTATCTTTTGCCTCAGTGAGGCCACAGGATTTACTGTTTATGTGCCTGTTGCCATGGCCCACTTTTCATTGTGGTGTCACATTTGATGTGGAGGATCTAATTGAAAAAAATAAAGTCAATCTATCGATCTCTAAGTGTGTTTACAACAAGGTTCTAAAAATAGGCCCAGCACCAGTGTGACATCTGTGTCATGTGGGTCACATTGATTTGCTTAAGAGAGCTGAGCAATAGAAATGCTTTAAACAAGTCCACAAACACAGTGAGACACATCTGTCCTCATTTTATTTCACAAAGTGAAATCTGTATGGTTTTGATTAAACTTTGAAAGAACAACATGTTTGTTTTTACACCATAATCTTGAAAGGGAGGTCATTGAGTAAGATATTTGTAGAAGAAATTCATAAACTAGAACCCAAGAGATATATTGTTTGACCAATTTATTTGATATAGCAGCCTATCAAAGATGGCCTTTAGCAGTATCAGCATCAGCATATAGATTGGATGATATGAAATTTTTGCAGCACATGCAGCAGAGTAGCATAACAGCTGAGCAGACAGAGGTGCAGAGTTAAGCAATGGCTTCATGATAGTTTGTGAAATACGTTGCTTTTTTTCTCAGCTGTAAAAGGGTGCATTTCCTGCTCCAGATCCAGGACATGCTGGACAGATTATGTCTGTCAACCGGCACTGAAAGGCTTCGATATTTCCTATATGAGCTGGAGAAGGTGCTGGGGAGAAGGAGGTCTGGGTGTCTCTGCTTAGACTGCTACCCTAACAATGATGACCAAGATAAGCAACAGAAAATGGATGGGTGGATAAAATTAATAAACAATGCCTCATCCTTTACCTCTTTTAATATAACTAACACCTCTCTAATGAATCAAGGAATCTCTATATGCCCATCTATCTGTACATGTGTGTCCAATCTACTTCAAACTTTGATGGAGCACTGCTGAAGACCTGAGTTAACTGCAATGCCAAATTTGAGGTTGTTCAGATGAGGAATGGAATGAACTTTTGGGGCTTTCTCTGTTGGTAGATAAACATCCTCTGACTCACTGATGTTAACATGCCCGTGACAGCAGGCACTGCTCAAATAGATAAAAAGAATATCAGCTGATATCTGATTTTCACACTCCCCAAAAATCATTATAGGTATTGGCACTGGCCCCAAAAATTGAGTATCAGTCGGGCTCTAAAATAAACATAAAAGTGTAAACAGTGGTTGAGAAAACAACCTCACCATGAGGTCCATGAGTTAGCTGTTCTGAGGCTTCCAGTCTTGTCACATGCTCCTTATCTGCAGATGCTGGTTGGTCTCAGTTGTCACTGAATTGTTCAAGTTTTCATTTTTCCTGTTTTCACATGACAACAACTTAATCTGCTGATAAAGATCACGGGATATGATCGGAAGCTCATATCAAATGGATAATTTTATTAAATAAAAATAATTGTAATATGCAGTCCTGTGATTAATGTCTGTGTTCATACTGAAATCAATCATGCATCTAACCCCAACCCAAAGTGGCAAATATGATTGTACTGCTGCTAATTTAACACAAGATACTGAGCTAATCTGTGTCCAACTTTAAGTCTGTTCAAGAGCAGGGATGGTGGGGTTTGATATGAAGTAATCCAGGAACTGGTTTCCTGTCCCATGGAGGTTGACTGCAGCTGGAACTGACTGATACAGCTCGGCTCTCCGACCAGGAACTCCCAAACAATTAGCATGACAGCACTGTTTGCCTCATTAAGGGCTGAAAGTTGTCAACATGAACCAGCCTGTAATAACACAACACTACCAAGGAACCGATCCGGCAGCGAGATATCCAACAGCCTTGCTGAACGCTGGGAATACGTCAGCACTGATACAATGAGAGAAAAAAACTGGGGGGCAGAAAACACCACGAACCCTCCCCCAGTTTACTGCCACGTCAAATCCAGGCCACAAGCCACAAGATGTTCTTGGCCCACATTATGAGGCTCCTACTGGGTTACTGCAAGCCAGTCCCACAGAGCGGTTCTGTAGTTCACCACAAATTCAGCCAAGTTTTTCTTTTAAAACTCAGGTATTATTTAAAAAGTAAATGTCTGAACAATAGATTACTGGAATCTTTTTATGTTTTAAGAAAATAGAATTACAGAAAGGGAGAAGAAACCAGAAAGATGGAAACCAGCACCATGATCCTGTATTTATAACCTTTGTGAAATTTTGGTTGTCAACATTTGCTCCAAATGTTGTTAGTTCAAATGTGGGATCATCTTTAGCCATGCCAGCAGCAGCAGCAGCCTCTAAGGACGCCAGTTCTGGTTTTTCAGTCTGTCCAAACTGAAATATCTGAAGAGCTATTGGATAGATCGCCTTTAAATTTTGTGCAGCCAATTATGGCCCTCAGAGGATGAATCTTACTGACTCTGGTGATTGCCTGAATTTTTCTCTAGTGTCACCATGAGGCTGACATTTTTGTTTTTTATTGAAATGTCTCAAGAATGACGAAGTGGATCCTATCAAGGTGAATTGTAATACTTTGGCGATCCCT
Organism: Paratilapia polleni; assembly: GCA_015106735.1. Classification (NCBI taxonomy): domain Eukaryota; kingdom Metazoa; phylum Chordata; class Actinopteri; order Cichliformes; family Cichlidae; genus Paratilapia; species Paratilapia polleni. The sequence goes on along the minus strand of VUQI01060335.1, from coordinate 24,400 downwards.
TATGCCTTAGCTTTTTATCTTGTGTCATCATAAAGTTTAAATTTGTCTAATATCTAAATCTAAGAATCTGCAAAACTAATAACATTCCTCTAAACCTCAGCTGCACTTTGTGTTTACTGCTGATCAATAAATGTTAGTGTGTCTCTGTACATTTAAATGAGGTGGGAAAAACATTTCAGTATAACTTAGGCGAAAGAGAAAAAAAGCAATTATAGCCGCAAATGGGCTGCATTTAAATTGCACTTTTCTAGTCTGACTGACCACTTAAAGTGCTTTAAGCTAAAAGCCACATTCACCCATTGACACACATGTTAATACAGTGCTTTTTATAATATAGATACAGTGCACACATGCACTGATACATTGCCACTCCAGTCCATCATAGGGCTAACACAAAGAGACACACTCACATCTATGGCCATTTTCGAACCACCCGGTAACCTAGTAAGCATGTTTTTGGGCTGTAGAAGGACACCGCAGCACCCACCCCGTCCTCTCAGGTTTGAACCCAGGTGACAGTGCTAACCACTGCACCACTGTGTCACCCGAACTTTAGATTTTAATTAAGATAAGTCTTTACTGCAGGACTGTTGCACTGCATAACAACATATTTATGTGTGTGTTTTTTATTAAATTTAACAATGCGCCAGTAAATGGCAATGAGTAACACATGGCAGATGTGGATATAGGTGAATAGAGAACAAACAAATAAAAAGAAAGCTGACAGCTCCTTCTAAACATAATAAAATGTGTAAAGCTGAATTTTACTGTATGAAATCAGAGTGATTCAACAGAGTCAGGTATGACTCACAAATTTATTCTGAAGTACTTATCCTATGATAATCTAAAATCTCTGGTCATCAATTGAGAAGTTCTGACATTTAACAAGCCACAGCATGCCATAAGAAAGCATTTCATAATGCTCTGGCTCACATCGGACTCAAATGTTTTGCTCATGTTACCTCACCGCTGACAAAAGTGTTGGGCACACTACTGTGCAGTATAATGTATGGCTTTCGCCACCTCTTCCAGACTCAGCCTGAGCCAAAGGGAAGCATGCAAACCTCTCCAGTCAGCATGTTTTATAGCAGTGTGGCCAGCCTCCATCTCCCTCAGCCTCAGCAGCACCCTGCAGCCTATACTGTACCTCCGGCTCAGGGCCAGACTACACGAATCAGACTTTCCATGAGCAGACATGTTTGTAACATCTCAGGGAATGGTGTGAAAAAATGTGCACCAGAGGGGGGTCCTGATGAATATTAGGGGCTGTGTGAACATGGATAATAAGACAAAAACAGGACCATTCAAAGAGGGAGATAAAAACCACCTGTGCCACTTTCAGTTAAAAATGAAGTTTACTTGCCTGTTTAACAGGATAAGTGTTTAAATTTTTGTGAAATTAAATGAAATTGGGCAAAGATTACTCCTTGGCTTCAGGGAATAATGTGCAGATCATTATATACTAAAAAAAAAAATAATAATAATAATCATATTTTAGAGGAGTCGCTATGACTAAAAAGTCTCAGATATAGTTGTCTGCGGTTTAACAAGCATGCTCGACATCACACCTGAGTGAGGCTGTAAAGCTGTATTAAACCATGCCAAAGGTTTAATGAAGTGAGAAGCCACAATAACGTAGGAATGTTTAGCAAAATTTCCCGCAATTTGCCAACAAAAACAAGTCTAACTGGGGTGCCAGCTCTTCAGGAATATCCATTATGGTTGTGATGGTGTAGTTAAATACTTTGATTTCACTAACTACACCTGGTTTGAACCTTAGAATCAGAAAAAAAACCCCACATTAACAAATTACCCTGCCAAATATTACCGCAGACAGGGTAAAGAAGTGTTAATGTATTTATCCAGACTGTTCGGAGGAAGTGGCATGAGAACAGTCTGAGTGCCGCAGTCTGAGGCCCAACAACAGCATCTCACTCTCCATCATCAGAAAGCTCGGCCAGACGATTCAGAAGGGGCTCTGGTGACGGATCAATGCTCCGCTGCTCTGTGTGCTGATAGCTGCTGGTTAGTGTTTCTTCATCTACTGAACTCCTTTCCGCTGTGGACCTTACACACAGCCACAGACTGTTTTTTCTTGCCCAGAGGAAGATCACTTATCCAATTTATTTCCAATCACCACAATGCAGAGCACAAAGCCCCCAAAACCTCAGTGGTGAGCGCAGAAAGCCGGAGCAGTGAGATCATACAGTTTGTGCTGCTAAAACCCTGCTCTCTGTGAGATAAATAAAGGGCGTTGCAAAAAAGGGCATTTATTTTTCTCAGTGAGGTTTGAGCAGGCCTGTCTTATTCAGTCTTATTCAGTGTTTAAAGTCAATTATATCAAATTCTAGACCACCAGAGGTTAGACAGTGAAGAAAGCAACACTTTAAAGCGTTGCAACAGCAGTGATCAACATTTTGGCACGCCATATCGTCACTCCTACAACCATCTACTCTTTTAACAGCCGGTAACTGACACAAGCAGTAACACTGCAGACAAGTAAACATACTGTGCAACGTAAACTCCAACTCAAGAGTTTAAATATTTCTGTAGTGATTTCTGCACTGATAAAGTTTATGTGATGTTTGGGTTTCTTTTTTTAAATATAGGCAAAATGTTTTGTAGTAATGCTTTCTGTCTAGGGTGTACTCTGCCTTTCACCCTATGTCAGTTGTGATAGGCTCAAGCACCCCACCCCATAGTTAACCATGAAGAGGAAGAAGCATGAAAAAAAAATCCACGAAAGATCAAAAAACACACGAGCACGGACAGTGGCTGCAGTGGACAGTTTTCACTGTTTTTAACACTCGGATTCACTTGATACAAAGAAGTTCTTCGTTTAATATGACTTCTACTGAGCTTTAGATGTGCTCATAAGAATATTTTCTCATTTTTATTCAGGCTAGCTGTTTCTCACGCTTCCCCTCTTCTTACTATGATAAGAGCCTAAGTCCTTTCACTTGCTATGACTTTGTATTTACCAAATAAAAATGGGATCAATCTTATCTTCTAAGTCTTGGCAACAAAGCAAAGAAACATTTTCCACAAATGTTTAACTGTTCCTTTAAATGACTATGAGTCACACAAAAAAAGAGAAAAAAAAATTCTAAGTTGCATTTTGATGGCCAAAAATTTCCTGGCAAAGTGATAAGTGAGTCATATGATAATAATCAAAAATGCTATCAGTGCCTGCAGATATATTATCGTCATTTTGTGCTGGAGGGTAATAAAAACCCTATTATTTCATCAATTAGGGGGTTCGACTGGGATTTCACTTCATAATTTTTTCCATGCAGTGGATTAAAAGTTTTTCTGTCCTGTTAAAAAAAAAAAAAAAAAAGTTTCTTCTCACCATCATCAAGGTACATCTGGTCCAGCTCTTGTGGTTCTTGTTTGATGCTGACAGTCAGCGCTGAGGGACTGCCATCCTCCTGCAGGGTGGAGCTACCCCTCTCCGGCACCTTGGGCTGCTGCTGCTGGGTGGCTGGGCTGGTGCTGCCGCTCACCGGCTGCGCTGGTGTCATGCAGTGGGTTGGAGAGAAGGGGGCATCACTCGGGGTGGAGGCCTGCGAGGTTGGAGAGGAGGAGGAGCTGCTGGGCGGGTAGAGGTTGGGTGGCTGGTAGCGCCCAGGTGTCTCTTGGATGATGGAGACGTGTGGAATCGGGGACTGTGAGCCCGGCTGTTGGACCGCTGGGCCGGCAGCGAGGCACTTGGAGAAGGGTGAGGGTGCAAGATCGTGCTGTTTAGGGCTGGTGCTCGGAGAGGAGGAGGAGGAGGGCTTGGTTGCACGTTTCTGCTGGCTGACAGAGTAAGCCCCGCCAACTACACACGGCCTGAGGTCAGAGGTCATCATCGGGGTCATGACTTGTGAGGGGTAGTATGGCTTTGGGAGTAAGGACAGGCCGGGGCTGTGTTGGTTGCACATCAGAGGAGCATCGTAGTCATCACGAGGCTCTGTCTTTATTGTTGGAACTGAGGGAAAAATAAAGAAGGAAAAGCTAAATGAGTAAACCCATATTCCAACCATCCTGCAAGTGTGAGTGAGCGAGTGGGTTTGTGGCTAGGATACACACTGCCAAACAAACACTCTCATCAATGAGTCTCTGTGTTAGAGCCTGAGTTCCCCCACCCAACTGAAAATATTCACAAAAGTAGAAAAAAGCAG
>VUQI01060335.1:4786-18008 GCA_015106735.1 Paratilapia polleni | reverse complement strand
CCCATTTAAAAAAAAAAAAAAAAACTTTCCTTTAAAAAAAAAAAAAAACCCAAATTTTTTTAAAAATTTAAAAAAAAAAAAAAAAAAAAAAAGAGGGGATGATGCAACACATTGGTAAACATGGCCCTTTCTGCTTTATTAAATATGTTTCTGGCATCAAATTCAAAATGAGCAAGTATTTTTTTAGTAAACAACATTTGAAAGGTTGTCTTTGTATTATTCTCAGTTAACTATAAGGTTGAAATGATTTGCAAACCACTGCATTCTGTCCAGACCTCTCATTGAGGAACTGAGGGTTTGATCATTTTTTTCCAGCTGTGTTTTTACTCAGTCTGTCCATTTGTTTAAACTTTCTCAATGATTTTCTCCCTTTCTTGAAGACAGGCAGCTTATATTGTTCAGCCTGCTGGCTTGTTGCCTTAAAAGCTTTCACCTTCTAGGAGACACTGACCACACTAGCAGTCCCACAGTCTGTCCACTCCCTTACACTCTGCATTCAGAGGACAATGCTCCACTTTCACAGCGGGGCACTCCGTCGCCCACGTACAGGGCTGGGCCAGTTCAGCTGAATCGCAGCTTTGAACCACCCACTGGATTTTCACTCCAAGCCCGGAGTGCAATTAGCAGTGGTTTTTACATTTCAGTTGGTGGGTCAGTGTTTATATTTAGCTTGGCAAAAGGTTCTCTATTCAAATAACATGTTTTTCCCATGCCCCTTTCCCCACCCTTGTGTGTCCAGTCGCTGCAGCGTTCATGTAGCAACAGGTATGGAAAAGAACAGATTTTATGGATTTCTTTTTACAATGGAGGAATAATAGTGTTGCTTTGTTCCTCCCTAGCAAACCACCAGACAAGGGGGGGAATACAAACTGTTTGTTCTTGTCTTCAGAAGTAAAATCCCAGCTAAAATGTTTCTAATTAGTCTGGGATGTGAAAGGCAAGTAGCAGACTGAGAGTAGTGAAGGGCTGGCGTGATGACAAAAAAGTGAAAAACAAAAAATTAAGCAAGATGCTGGAGCTTAATGGGGGGATATTTTTTACTTTGTGACAAAAATGGTTTGACTATTTGTCTTTAAAGCTCAGCGGTGACAGGTTTTCGGTTTAACAAAATGTCAACCCTATTTTGAACAATAATGAAAGCAGCTGTTTGCTGGTCATTAACAACACATGATCTACAACATTAAATGGCTGGCAATACTGCTGACCCCTAGCTTGACATATATCTAAAGACAGTTTCTACCTTATTCACATTGTATTTTTCCCACTGTACAACTGAAGCAAGTGGCATCTGAAAAGGTACTTTTTGCAATTTGATTGCATCAAAAGTTGCTGAAAAACAAGTTGCAACGTAAAGTGGACTTACTATGCTAATTCCCATCTCCATATTTCTGTTCTTGGATTCTACTAGAATCATCCTTATTGGTGCAGCCCCTCCCTACATGTTCTGTCTGAAACAAGCTGTTTTTAGATCCCTTCCCTCTCCCTTTAAGGCGGTAGATCCCAAAGTGTGGTGTGGGCCTCATTGGTGAGGTCTAGAGCCCCTACATGGACTACCAGAGGAAAAACATAAAGTCAAATTACGTTTAATGAATCTGATTTTTGAAAGCAAAATAAACAAACAAGCGTTTTTTGATGCTATGATGCTGACTGTCCATTTAGCTCAGACCCTTTCTATTGTTAATGATCAATCAAAAAAAAAAAAGTTCAAGAATCAGTGGTTTAAATGAATTTCTTCTGATTGGCTCCCCCTCTGAACATGGATAGCAGTTGGGCGGGGCTTCTGTGCTCACAACCAGAGCTGTGTACTGGAGATGACCATATTAGGGATATCCCCTCTCAATGACATCACACAGAGCCAAGAGTAGAAAAAACAGTCTGAAACAGAGTGTTTAGAGCAGTCTGAAGACTGAGCTTTTGGCTCACAGGGATTACTTGCACATGCACTGACCTCAATACTTGAAACTTTAGCAATTTTAAATATGAGCATCCACCATTGTAACAGCACACATAGGACAGAAAATTAGGAAAAGCACAACAGATCCACTTGAAATACTTCAAACAGCACTTAAATATTTTTAAAATCTACCATGAGGATAGATATTGTTGTTCTTGATAGTTCAGCCTCTTGTTAAAGAATATGGTAATAAAAGTTGTAAAAGTAAGAGAAGTTCACCAGTGGCAGGGACATAGGTGAAGCGCTGGTACTGGCTTCTTTTCCTCTTGCCGTTGCAGATGTAGAAGTTCACGTGGACAGGAGTGGAGAGTCTTTGGTTCCGGTAGGGAGGGATCTCAACAAGCAGCGAATTCTGTAACACAGACAAAATAGTCAGTTCGCTTTATCGTCTGTTTTACTCTACATAGGACCATTATTTACAAATAGAATATCATGATGTATTAGATACCACTTACAGCTAGCAACTTTGATCATAAAGCCATCAGGAAAATGCTTACTAAGATCACAGATCGAGTGAGATATTGGATCATTTTTGCATAGACCTCAACACAATCTAATTCTTTTTGCAACCATGGGAGTTGCCCCCTGTTGGTCATTAGACAAATGGAGGTTTAAGACACTTTGGCATTGGCTTAATTCTCAAACCTGGAAGTCACTTCCATCTTATTTTTAATATTTAATATTCACGTCTTTGCTTAGTTACTTATTGCTTATACCCCCCTTTTCCCTGATGTTCTTTTTTAGTCCAGCTTTTTTAGTCCAGCTGATGATTAGCTTAGCAAAATTCATAAATTCATTTTGTACCATTTCTGTCTTTTCTTGGTAGCCCTAGTAGAGGCAGTGAAGTTCAGTAAAAGGGGATTGAAAATCCAAAAGCCACAAAGAGACCATGAAGTAAGGTTAGAGGGAACCCTGGTTGTTTGCACAATGAATAACTCAGTCAATGTGAATAAATTGAACCTGGGAGTGTCCAGATAGTTTATTTCCCCAGCAGAGCTTCCTGCTGAGAGTGAAGGCCAGAAGTGGCCACACTCCTGGGTTCAGCCTGTGGACACATGAGCCCCACGTGTGAGTTTCTGTGCATGTGTGTGGGAATATATATGAGTGAGTGTGTTGGAGGCGCTGCTCAGTAGTCAGAGAGGAAGTCATCTGTCTACAAAACTGTGCTTCGGAGGACGGCCGGGCCTGACATGTACAGGTAAGAACTGACACACATTATATTAAATCACTACAATTGTAAAGCTAAGTGAAGCCAGATGAGGCTTTTCTACTTTTCTTACTCTCTGAAATCCATCTGCCCTTCTGAGAACTAGCTAATTAAATCTCAGGAAATGGTTCACCATTTGCACTGTGTAAACTGTGTCCAGGTTAGGCAGGAGTATTTGCAGGATTTCACTAGTGTCATGTGCAATTGAAGTCATTCAGTTATGTCTAAAAGTTTTATTGTATGTTACATCATAAAATTGCATATACCCTCCGAGGACCAAGTGGGTCTTCAATTTGTGTAAAAAAGCATGAAAATCTCCAAAACTAAGTCTGAGAGGTTTAACCTAATAAAAGTGGTTCCTATCATGCAAACAGTGGTAGGAAAAAAAAAATGTGACAAATTGAGCACAGAGAAGCAATTTTGGACTCCCTGTGTGAGTGCGTCAGGACCATCTATCTAAGTTTATGGGAGCAATCTGTATCTAATTATAAGTAATTCTTAAACTGAAAATGTAATCATCCCTTGTCTTCCCAAATCTTCAGGTGACGTATTCTGAATTTGTGGGTTGGTCTGTGTTCTCGAGAAACAGAAGAGGTTAAACTTGGCCAAAGAAGCGTCAGTGTTTGAAATGGGACCAATCCAGCAGACTGGGCTGAGTGGGGAAGGACGGAGAGAGGGAGGCCCTTTGTCTGTTCAAGCAGACAGATGTGCCCCAGCAGTCACTGTAAGAGTGTGTGTCTGTTTTGCAGAGGGAAGACACTGGGAGCAGGTGCAGAGCTTCACATTTGTACACGCTCTAATCCCCTCATCTATCTCCCAGACTCCCACCACATCTCTCTCACTCTCTCTTTCTCTTTCTCTCAGCTGTCCGAGGCCAAGACAGGACGCACTGCCAGGCTCAAACTCCCACAGGTTGAAGGCTGAACTTTTGAACACCTTTTCCACACATTTCAAACACAACACCGATGCTCCACCCTAAGGGCTTCTGTACTGGGCTGAGAAAATCAACAGTCATATTACAGTTACAATTTTGGTTGTTGCCTGTTTTGCTTGTGTACACCAATGTATTCCTGTCCAATGTATTTCAGGTATCTGAGCCACAATAAAAATATTGTTTTTAGGAAAACAACATATTTTCCTACACAACAGAAAGTAACACTGACACTGTCCTATCCTATACGTAGCAATGTTGCCCTTTTTTATTATGTACACCTGGTGGATTTTTAAAAATAACAAATCTTACTGTAATACACAAAATCTCTGTTTGTTTGTTTGCAAACTCCTCCTACACGATCAGGAGTAGAGCAACCAAAATGGGCACACAGGTACATCTGAGGCCCCTGAGGGTTCTTATCTATATCAGATATTATAACATCATCATGTTGCCTAGCAACCACCTACCAATGGGGTAAAATGACCCCTTTGTTTCATTCATTCACCTATAACACCTTATAAAAAGCATCATATCATTTTAATTTAATGACAGTAGCATTTAATTTATATCCACAAAACTTTGATTATGCATGATATATTATGACATCATCATGTTGCCCAGCAGCCACCTAGGAATGGGCTAAAGTGATTAATTTTATGACAATAAGATTATGACAATTATGTATGTATGTATAATAATTATGCATGATATATACAGACCAAACAATACTGTAGCATAGGCATGTACTGGGCGTGGGCATGTAAAGTGTGGTGTCACTCTTAATTTTTCCAGTATTGTAAATTATTTTCTTAAAAATAAATAAAATATAGCAAATAAAATAAGATACTGGACCAAAATTATATCAGTGAATAAAGAATAAAGAATAAACACATTTCAGACACATTATTGTTGCAGTATTATTTCAGTTAGTTCAGATAAAATTCACATTTTATGTTACAAGAACTGAATAATGACAATATTACATAAAGAGGACCCTCTGCTCCCTCTCCGTGACAGCTGACTTTTCATTGTACCCCTTTCCGTGTGGCCACTCATCTGCTACAAATGCGTTTGATTTCCAAAATCATCAAACATGCACAAGACCATGACCCGGCCAATGGCTTAGAAACCTTCTAGAGTCTTGTTATCTCTGTGAGTCTGCAAAAAGTGGACACTCCAGAAGTCACTGCACCTTGCCAAAAATGTTTATGAAATAACTGGACTATTGGGCTATTTGGTCTTTCTTTCAGGTTCATGCTAAACTAGAAGCCTACTGACTCTAGCTTCATAGTTAGTATACAAATATGAAAGAGTTCTTGAGCTTCTCATCTAATTATGGTAGCTCACAAAAAAATTCACTGCAGATTTGTGATTCAAGAAAAAGTACACTGTTGTTGATGTGAGTTGTTCTTCATCAGACTGAGTGGAGCTCCAGTTGCTCTCAGCTCACTTGATTTAGACATTAGTTTGTTTTTCAAATGTGAAGTCCAAACATTTTGGCATCGAGTTCAGTTAAATGACTTAGAACAGCTGCTCTCTACACAGCGCTTTAATCCTGAAATGAGACCAGCTTTGTCACAATAACTGTGTCACATGCATCACTTACATGCTTCGAGGCGTCTCTCTCAACCTTGGCCTCGGTCTCCCAGATGTGGTGACCATCTAAAAGAAAAGGAGAGGAAGACAGAAATACTTAGTAATGATGGATCAGAAAATATTCCACCTACTTGGCTCCCAGTAGAAATGAAGAAATGGAATGAGCATTGTTATTATTATCTGTTACATCAGTGATATATAAAACAGCTACAGAGAGCAGAGGATATCATGAACGTCATACTGTCTGACCCACAGCTCATGAGCTCATATTCTCAGTCTAACAAACTGGGGACAGACTGAGAGACAACAAACTCACACAGAAAGAAATCTGATGCAATCCTGAAAAAAAGCAGTCATACCAAAGAGATGAGCGACATCTTTGGTGGATGAGAGAAACCTTGACTTCATCGCTGTGTGGAATCCCAACATGCTCGAGCAGCTGGATGGCTCGTTAATGCGCAGTGACTGGAAACTGACAGCTCGCCTCAACTTTCAAACCTCTCATTTCTCCTTTTCTCATAGGAATCTTTCTGCTATCCCCATATAATGATTGTTAAATGGTACTGGTATTTTTCTTCTTTTCTGGTAATGTGTTTTTTCTTCTTTTAGTTGCCACAATAAAAAAGGTTTTCCCATCAGGCAATAAAATGAGGCATCATGTGAGCTGCTGGAAACACAGGCCTGCTAAAAAAAACAGAGTTTGACTTGTCATTCTGCCCAATGAGGTGTGAGTAAAGCTATATTTTTCAACCAATTTATTAGACACAGAGGGAAACCACTGTGATTTCTTTAGACCCCTGACTCATTAACAAGGCTCTAAAATGACATTAAAGGGCTGTGAAAATGACAACTGCACTTTAAAGAGAAAAAAGGTCAGCCGTGGCCAAATTTCTTGAAGAAAATTGACTCCTATGTGCTCAGAGTCGCTCAACATGATGTCTGCAGTGTGATAAGTGGAGCATTTGAATTGAGCAGACAGCCCAGTGGAGATGGATGGGACGTTTCGTGTTTGTGCAGACAGGAGTTGTGAGGTGGCAGAGATGGAGGAGGAGGCACTCACAGAGAAGCCACTGGGGAGCCGGCGACCTCTCTCTGCTCTGTTTGATCTCACTTTCATTTTTCTTATAGTTTCTCCACATGCTCAGGACTGGAGTTTCAGTTGCTGCTCTCCAGGAAGAAGTGATAACATCTGTATCACTTCAAACTACAACAAAAGTAATAGGGCTACAAATTCCTCTGAGTTGATTTTAATCTTCGAATGTCAAGTTTATTCTCATCATTTCAACTTTATTCTCTAAATGCAAAATGTTTCCCTAGTACTCCTCCATATAAAACAGAGGGACCAACTATCATCCAAGAAAAACTAACAAAAGGCTGAGATAAAGTGAGCTGTCACTTCACTAATAACTCGAGGGAAACCTGAGAGGGGCTCAGCTGAAAGCTGAGCTGTCACTTCTGGAGAAATATTTTCAAACTCTCAAACAGCTGGAAGCCTGTCTCAAATATTGTTTTTAAAATGCAGACTATGGTTATACTAATTTAGTCAATTTTTCAGTGCACCTGCTGTGAATTAGAATGTGGAACTTGGACACAGTTATGGTCTAAATAACTCGTTTTTTCTGCTAAGTATCAAACGTCTGACCTGGTTTTTACTGCCATTACCCACATGATGCTTAATAATGCATAATGTTTATGCTACAGTCATTATATAGATGTAAATGAAATGACTTCAAAGGGATGGAGAGAACATTTCTGAGGAGCTGCAAACCAGAAAAGAGAAAAAGGAAACAATGCACCGTGGCCAATAAGCACTGCAGATATATCAACAGGCTTGACTGATCTTTCTGTTGATGCGCTGCATACCACTCAACATGTGGCAACTAATCGTAAAACTTTAGCAATATATGCTGTATGCTTGTCTTCTTCATATAACTATTGGTAAAAACATTTCAGTTCAATTTCAGTTCAGTTTTCTCTATATGGTGTCAATATAAAACAATAACGATTTCAAGGCACTTTACAGAGTAAAGTAAAGATTCCAATATCATAGAGAGAAACCCAAACAACCCATCCAATTATTCCTAAAAGCAAGCACTTAGAGAGAGAAAAAGAAAAACAAAACTCCCTTTTAACAGGAAGAAATAGCCACCACAAGCAGACTCATCCTTGTGATGAAACATGAAGGTACAGGAGGAAGAGAGAAGGGGAGTATACAACAACCTCCTACATGATATTTATGACTCAGCATCAAGAACACTATGAAACGTCTTAGAAAAAAATGACACCTTATAACAATAAATCTATCATTACCTAAAATTTTCAACCTTAAAGTGAATACTCATTATGCTCATTTCTGGCTCCATAATTTTTTTTCTTGGACCCTACTAGAGTAGCTTTGCATGATTCACAGTACAAAATAATCCTTATTTATCTCTGACTGGGTCTCAGTACATCCTCTCACTCCATCCTCTGTCTGAAACAAGATCTTTTAGCTCCCATCTTTAAGAAAACATTCTTCTGATTGGCTTGCTCTCACAGCCAGAGCTGTGTGCTGGAGACGACCATATTAGGGATATCAACTCTCACTGACATCATAAAGATCCAAAAGTAAGAAAAACATTCTGAAACAAAGCATTTAGAGCAGTCTGAAACCTGAGCTTTTGGCTCAAAGAGATTACTTTTACATACAGTAACTTAAATTATTGGCTACCTTGGACATGTTTAATATGAGCATTCACCACTGTAAAGGTACATGTATGAGAAAAATTAAGGAAAAGCATAAAAGGTCGACTTTAATCCTAAACAAAAGGAAATCTCAAAGATAATAATGGTAAACACTGCTAAAATAAAGACATTCTGCAAACTCCAGCATAATCTGGTGCAGATGAAAGGTGCAGACATTTGGGAAGCACGCGCACATGCACATGCACACGCGCGCGCACACACACACACACACACACACACACAAACAGATCAGTGTGTGATATTGTGAATCAAACATAAGATTTATAAACAATGTGGCAAGGAAACCTCCCTATAAACAGAAAAGAGAAGGAAAACAGCTTGCCATACAGGAAGTTCTCAGTGAGAAGGATATCTTTTTGTAAGCAGCAGTGACTAATTTTAAAAATAGTCATTATGACTAAAACTGAAATCGGTGAGTTTGTCTCTGTCTTCCCTCACTCCCACTCTGTCTCTTCACTTTAGGAACCTCTCCAGAAGGGAAGCCTTCGCAGTCAGTGTCAATCCACAGGAGGTAAACATGTTTTTTCGATCTCCCTCAACGTCTCTGTCCGTTTCCCCCCGTCTACTTCTCTCTCGCTCTCTCTGACTCACACACATCATTTTTCACATCAGCACAGAGATAGAAAATTTGAAATGAGCAATTTGTTCTCGGTGCCCAACTACCTACTGCCAGGAAACTTCTCAAGAGCTGAAAAAAAAAAAAAAAAAAAAAAAAAATAAAAAAAAAAAAAAAAAAAAAAGAGAAAAATATGTTTTCAAACATCCCTACTTTTAGGGATCAAACACTGCACTAATGAAGCAGTGTGAAGCCAAACGAGGAAACACACATTTCAGGCTAGGCCTAAAAATTCAAGAAAATTATTGTTGTTCTTAAGATTTAAAGTTAGAATGAGACATAATGAAGAAATCTATATTAGCTGGTTGTTTTTAAGAATGGGACCTGCTAAAAATATTGTTGTTTCACACTGCTGCTAAGATTTCAAGAAAAACGCAGTGACTTTTAGAACAAACTGAGTGAAACCTGCTCCAAAACACTGACAGTCAACGTGCAAATGAGGCAGACACACACACACACACACACACATAAAAATCATTCAGCCTCTGACTCCTTTCACCATAAAGCAGTTTGGTTTGTGTCATCCCAAGCAGCTCTGTTGTTGATGTTGCCAGGCAGATTGGACCGGACGTGTTGGAAAACAGCACAACACACAGGCAGTCAGTGGAATTACATGCACACTAAATGGTGAGATTATTACAGACACCTGCATCATTTCAACAGGGATTCTTGTCATTTGTTGAAAGAATCTAGAAAGTCTAGAAAAAAAAAACAACACACCTTTTGAGGTTGAGACCTCACTGGCTTGTCAGTAAGATCAGAATTCTGGAGAAAATGTGATGAGATCAAGCAATAACCTCTGGGACTGAAAAATTAAGTCAATGTGCAAGTGCTGCAAACTGCAGTTCCCTAATGGCCACTTGAGGCTGACTCCAAAACTGAGTCAGTTCCCATAGACTTTCATGTTAAAATGCCCAACCTTACAGCACTAATAAGCATGGTTACAGCCCGGGATTAAAAAAAAAAACAAAAAACTGTTCTGGCCTCAATGAACAGTTTCCTTTCATAAAAACTGCACAGGGTTGATTTTTTTTTTTTTGTCTTTTTTACATGTCTCATCCATTTGGATACTAGTGAGGCTTCAAGTTAAATGCATGGCCGCTCTGACTGACACAGGGAGCTGGAGCTAGTAGCTGTCTGCTTGGCCTCACCTTGGCTAATTCAAGTCACTGAAATGGACAGCTCCACCGTGTTTGTACTGTTGGTACCTTTTGGAGCAGTTTTGGAATTAGTTTGTGCTCCTATTTTAGTAAGTGAAATTCCAGTATTTTATTTTTGAAGGTATGTGTGTCTGTGCTTTGCACCCGTACAGTTTACGAATGTATCTTACTAACCAAGCTTGTTAGCATTAGCTGATAATTTAGCACTCAACCCCCTCACGGCCACTTCTGGCTCCAAAAATCCAACACGGTCGTGGCCAAAACATTACCTTTGAGGCTCGAAAATGTGGAGTCCAAAACCAATGGGTGATGTCACTGTGGCTACGTCCATCTTTTGCATACAGTCTATGGGCGAGATTGAGGCTCAGGAGATAAAACTCAGTTATATTAATATAATGAATATTTTAAACATCAACATTATCACTTTAAAAAAAAAAATAAAAAAATGCATGTTTCTGGAAAACTCACCACATGATTTAAAGCAGGAAACAGACCAGTACCTATGGAGAATATTGAGTACAGGAGTACATCTATGACTTCAGAAACAAAGAAATGATTTGGGAAACTTCAAAAATGAGGAAAATTAACTATAGAGTTAGAAAATTAAGAGATGGTATAAAAATCGCTGGTTTAAGTGGATCAGAAATAAGGCCATGAATTAGTTATAAATCTGGCTTTTGTATTTTTTTTTTATATTACTGAATAATGTTCAGTGCGATCAGCAAATCTTTGGAAAATGAAATGAACCAAGTAATATTGTTAATGTACATTTATTAGGAGTCTTTGATATACTTTCAGTTTGTTAAAATATTTTTAATAACTTGTATATACAAATCTAGGTGTATTAATATGACTGTACGAGTAATATTTTTGTACAACTCAGTTGTGTTTGCTTTTGGGGTTTTTTTGCTGTTATGGAGGTCCTTATTTTTGTCCCGTGTTTCTGCTCGTTACCACTTTTTACACACAGTGACATTAACACAAAGAATGGAGGAAAAAAGGTGTAAAACCTTGTAAATATAATGAGTATCTGTTGACTTTATGAAAGTATTGTAATAGAAGTACGAGGGGAAAAAAAGCCCTGGATTTTCCTCCTTTAATTAGTGTGGCTAATAAGTGGCCTCCTGTAGATTATCAAGGCGGAGATGCTAAACTGTCTAATAAATGAACCATGAAAACCTAATTATTGCAGAAAATTGGGTTGTACATTCACAGTAACTGAGTGATAGTGTGCATGTATTTACACCGACAGGTTGCTCTGCAGGGGATTCTGGAAGAACACAAGTAAACCCTTCTGTCAAATGTTGATCTGATATTCTGCCCTCGTACACAAAGGTGTGACTTTCCAGTTTGCTTCTATCCCAGTGTTTGACATGAGCTTCATCCAGCAGAAGAGTAGTGGCTTGCAGGCTGGTGGCTTATCTGTGGGTGGTTTGAAGAATGTGTGAGCAGCGCTGCTTCATTCCTGTGCCTGGACAGGCTGAGCGTTTGCCTCTTCTGGCAGGGTGTCTGTGTCCAGCTGTGGCTCACAGTGGCAGGAGTGGGAGCAGGAGGAGGAGGAGGAGGTGGTGGTGGTGGTGTCTGGGGCAGGGCAGGTGCCTGGCTCCAGCAGAGAGTCTGTGGGTGGTGGGGAGGGGGAGTCAGTCCCTGGGTTGGAGGTGGGGGCTCCCTCTGTGCTGCCGCTGAGGTTCTGGACTTTCTTGTTCAGCTCGTTCCGTTCGACCTTCAGCGCCCGTCGGAGCTTCTCGAGCCGCTGGACTTTCCCCTGAAGTGCCTCAAACTCACGATCACGTACGGCTTTCTGTGGGCAAAACACACACACAAAGTACAGCAACTGTACGGTGATCCTTTTGTGTCTTTTCCACCACCTGTGTATTAGCTACACAACTGGAGAAAAAAAAAAACATTAAAAATTTATTATCATTAATATTAATATTTTAGTCTCATCTGTACTGTAGGTCAGTTACAACAAACTGGGAAACACGAGTCAATCATGTTGCGTTGACACCTGCATACAGAAGAGGTTCATGACAGTTTCCATTGTGTGGGGGCCGATATATCTACTCATCAACACAGTAAAGATGTACATTAGCGTACCTTAAAAAAAAAAGCTTATCCTATCCATAACATGAAACAGCATGGAAGTTTTTTTGGTTTTCTTTTACCTCTCTGGTGGGAGGAGCAAAAGATGCTGATATCATCAGCACTTTGGACTGAGCTGTTGAGCCATTTATTAACGCATAGTAGAAGAATAACCTGCAAATCTTGTTTTGGAGTGAAGTCAGGAATCTTTGAAGCTGTTTTTGTTGGATCTGATTTGACTGGGACTGGTACTACGGGTCGAGCCACATGCGCTATTATTACTGTGGTGTGCTCTGTGGCAACAGGACATGTGGGCATAATAAGCACAAACCAACAGCTGCTTTACCTCCTCGGCCATCTCCAGCAAAGCCTTGTTGCTGCTCTCCCACCTGGAGCGATACATGGCCGTCTCCTTCTCCAGCTTTTTGATCTTTTTAGTCATCTGTAAGCACAAAGGAAACAAGACTGACGTTGCAGCTGGTAACCAAAGGCACATTTAATTCTTCCCTCTCGTTTTCTTACACCTTCACATTGGCAGAGCCACCTCACCTTCTCCATCTCCTGTTTGAAAGTGGTGAAGACTTCATTGCTTTTGGACAATGTGGTCTGAAACTCTTCAAACTTCTCTGTGTACAGTGACAACTAAGGGAAAAACAACAACATTTGAACTCTAACGTTAATCCAAGTTGAGCTAAAAATCTGAGGAGTAAAGGCTGATGGGAAACCTGCTGCTTGAGGTGAACTTCCTGCTGCTTCATCAGCTCACACATCCTCTGGGACTCTACTGCTTCTTTTAACAGCTGTGGCGGGAGAAGACGACAAACTGTTACAGACTGATTGTTACATCTGTGTATAGGTTCAGCCCCATGCCTGGATTGTGTGTGTTTATTTAAAAAAAAAAAAAAAAAAAAACCACATTTTTTTTTTT